>JAEUBB010000135.1:29861-85019 GCA_018257885.1 Parmelia sp. 050094 | reverse complement strand
CCCGCATCTCCACACCCCCATACCCCCTCCCCTCCCACTTCACCAAACTCTCCCTCTCCCCCTCCCCCTTACCCTTCCCCTCCCCCACAGCCTCCACGTCGCCCTCATCCTTTTCCAACGCCGGCCAAATCCTCTCCTCCCTCACCCTAGCCGCCTCCTCCTCGCCCAGCAGGTAGTAAGCGCAGGCGCCGAGGCAGAGACAGAGGTTGTAGGTGAGGAGGATGATGATGGTGCTGGCGAGGATGAGGAGGAAGAGGGCGACGAGGAGGGATTGGAAGAAGAGAGAGAGGGTGCGGAGGGTGGAGAGGAGGGCGGGGGTGAGCATTTTTGGTTTGCGCGGTGGGTTTTTGGGGTTTTGGCGGTGGTGGGTGGAGGGTTGGATTGGATTTGGGGAGGGGGGAGGAGGGGTGGTTGTGTGTGGTTGGCTGATGGGCGGAAAGTATGAGGGATGGGGGAGGTTTATATTTGAGATGGGAAGGGGAGGTTTGCGAGATGGAGTCTTTTGATGCGTAGTGATGAGGAGGGCTATTTGAGGTGTGTGTGTGTGTGGTAGGTGTGTAGAAGGAGGGAGGTTGATAGCTTAAGGAATCTATCTCCCTTCTTCCTTCCCTCATCGCAGTCGTCCACCGTTTTTATAAGACGGGGAGTCCGTCCAATTGCGTGATCTGGCTCAAGAGCGAATCTTCTCACGGGCGGGTTTTCAGGCAAAAAGTGCCATGTGCCAAATGTTGTCGGACCGTGGCGCTGGAACCGCATTGGGCGAAGGAGTCAGGATGGCGTGAGAAATTTTGAGACTTTTTTTTTTTAGAAGATGGCAAGAGAGCGATGGCGTGAGTGGAGATGTTGAGGTATCGGGGTAGATAGGTGTTGGAAGGGAGGGTAGTGCGTGATGGAGAATGGAGGATGATTTAATGAACGGTCAGGGTGCGATTGAGATGCTGGCGATGGACGTACTTTACCTGCGGTGATAGGAGGTGTAGATGATAGCTGGACTCCATGAATGCTGCAACCATGTCTCTATCAAAAGAAGGGACCAAAAAAAAACATCGGACTATCCGAAGTCTGGAAAATATTAAAAAAAGTTGTGTGCAAAGTTTGTGCGACCACGGTGCGATTCGAACGCACAAATCTTTGGTGCCGAAAACCAACGCCTTAACCATTAGGCCACGCGGCCAACTCTACATTATATTGTATCAATCAATAAATATAGTCATTATCCCGGTCTGTTTAAATGGCGGGCCCCTTATCTCAATCAAGTAAGATCGCCTATGAAATCCACTTCTCAAGTCAATAATAAGAATTATCTTAAAGATCTTTTCTACGATAAAGGTGTAGAGTGTGGCTAAAGAGTATCTTTTATATTGGTTTTATTTTTGGATAAGTATTCTTTGATAGGTTATTCATGATGTGAGGACCGCTTTTTCTAGATGGGTCAAGTGGCTCAATATGAAAAACCGGCCTTAGTAGTCGTAATTACCTACGAATTCTTCTACGTTTCCCCATCAAGAGAAGCAACAAAATCCCCCTCTTCCCCATTCCCATCATCTCAACCGCTTCCCTCTCCTTTCCTTTCACCACCGCATCTCCATCACCCTCCCACCCCAGCCTATTAATTTCGCCAGTAACATCAAAGATGCCGCAAGCGTCTTTACAACGCCATAACTTTTCAGAATAATATCCATGTTGCAATAATCGATCCCCGTTCACAAAATCATCATCATTCAGCCTCCCAACCATCAACCACCTACCATCACCTCGCTAAGCTAAACCATCACCCTCGTTATAACAATAACCAGTGCTCAGTGCTCAGTGCTCGGTGCTCGTGCTCGGCTGGCTTTTGCGAGAAGAGATTTTAGCGGGGATGAGATGGGAAGCTGGCTATCGTGGAGAGAATAATTATAGGTGATTCTGTCTGCGTGAACGTGCCTGTGGAACCTAGTTAAGGGAGGAGTGCTGACGCGAGATGATGGCAGTTAATTACTCGTTTATAATATTATTATTATTATTCAACCGATCAACCCATTAACCAACTACCATCGCCTCGCTAAGCTAAACTATCACCCTCATCATAACAATACTCAGTGCTCAGTACTTAGTGCTCAGTGCTCGGTGCTCGTGCTCGGCTGGCTTTTGCGAGAAGAGATTTCGGTAGAGAGGCTGAAATAGGAAGTTGGCTATCGCAGAAAGAACAAATAGCAGAATCTGGTTTACGTAAACGTACTTCTAAAACCTAGTTAAGAGAGGAGTGCTGGCGCGAGATAATAGCAGTTAATTACTCGTTTATAATATTATTATTATCAGTCAGCCTATTAACTAACTACCATGACCTCGCTAAGCTAAACAAACCATCACCCTCGTCATAACAATACTCAGTACTCGGTGCTCGGTGCTCGGTGCTCGTGCTCGGCTGGCTTTTGCGAGAAGAGATTTTAGCGGGTCTGAGATGGGAAGCTAGCTATCGTGGAGAGAATGGTCATAGGTGATTCTGTCTGCGTGAACGTGCTTCTGAAACCTGCTTATAGGAGCGAGGGCTGGCGCGAGATGATGGGATGTGGTTGATGCGAGAGAGAGGGCGTACCTGGGCGCTGGCGGAAAGTCGCAGGTGCGCAAGATGGGAGTGTATGGGGTAGGATTGGGTGAATGATGTATTGCTGGGACTCGAGCATGCTGACTGGTCTGATGTGACAATCACTCAGGGGGATATTAGTGGGAGAATAATGGTAGAGACATGGGCCAGCGGTTAATTGGAACTACTGTGAGATGATAGAAGTGCTAGCACGCAGTATATATAGGGTCTATGGATCATAATCTTTCCATAAAGACGCTGGGAACATGGTGAAGAATTGAGACTTTATATACCGTTCGCTTTCAAAGGTTACCTGTAATCATATCGGAGAAAAAAAGGCAAACGACGGCAGATGGCTAAGCTAAAATTCAGAACAAGGTGCACCCACTTGCCCACCAACCCGACTCTTTCCACGGCTCGCAAGTCGACATCTCTCGATCTGTCGAGATCGAGCGCAAGGCTTTATTGAGGTGAAGATCACAGTGGCCGTTGGGGGAGACGAGGTCATGGCAGGCTGATTCAGTCTGATCGCCTGGAGGAACGCCGGGGACCAATGGTGTCCCAGAGGGAAAGCCAACGGTTCTTCCAGGAGTGGCGGGGGGAGAATCGGTGCGTCTCATGATCTCGCGCGCAGCAAAGACGCAGCCGCCATACGCGAATCGAATCAGAGAGTCTCCAGTCAGACTTCCGATGGCAAAGACGTTCGGGGAGAGTTCCAAGTTCTTCTCGACTCTGGACCTCAGGGTCCGCGCAGAAATGGCAGGTTGAGGATCCGTTGTCTCATCCAGCGTATCAAGAACTTCTTGCGCCAGGCTATTGTTGAGGTAGCTCAAAGATCCACGCCTCCCAATCACGTATTCCATGTTGGAGATCTCTCTGTGTAACACTGTCCCATCTTCTGTTGCTAGGCTGACCAATGCACTAGCGCCATTCATCTTGACGTCCTTGATATATGTATTTGGCAATCCTTCGTAGACATGATCCCAATCACGCTCCGCAGAGCAGAGATTGTTTTTCCTGTCCATCCGCGCGGAGCCGATACAGACTTGGTTTGAGACTTTCTTCGCGGCCAGCTTCATGCGCTTGTAGATACTGGCGTACTCCGGGTATGCACACGGGTGGCATGCTCGGAGGGGCGAAGGACGTTTTTCGGGATCCCACTTGAAGATGTGAATGATCTTGCGATTGGCCGGCGTTGAAATGATGACATCGGCAGCGGTAAACCCTGAGCCCACGACGAGCAATGGTGCATCACTTGAAGCATAGGATTTGGGTAAGGCGTCAAGTGGGCGCAGGGGCTGGCGTGGAGGAATCAAGTTGGAGAAGATGCCCGAAGCTAACACAATGTGATTGCAAGTGATGTTGTGCGATCCAACGTGGAAGCCAGCGCCAACTCTCCGTATGTCTCCTACTGTCACATCGGTGTAGACCGAGTCTTGGATCCCAACCTCTTTATAGTATGCAGCAAGATATTCGGCAACCTCTCGTCGCGTTGGCCGGTGGAAGTCTGGCGCAGGACCACCTCTTGTCTTTTTGTAGTACTCGTCGAAGCTGTACCCCGGAAGCGACAGCATCTCGGCGTAACTCAAAGCTCCAATGTCCCAGCTCGCCGATACCGGATTGTCCGCCCATTGCCCTCCAACTTGCGCCGTGTTGCCCAGCACCAGGTGTGGCACCTTCCTCCCAGTCTCAAGCCTCCATTCCAGACTGGTATGATATGTTTCGGGATCAGTGTCGGCCAGAGGGCGGATCAGAGTATCGAGGAGGACGTTGATGGGAAGGGCTTGGGTGGAGTAGGAGAGACGCGAAGCTGCAAAGTGAGCCGTCAGGTCGTTAAAACTGGCATCCAGTAGGCAGGGCGATTCGGAGAGTCTCTTGTGCAGGATGGGATCTGGGTGAGGATTGTTGGTGTTATAGTAAGGTATGTTGCCATGGAGGATATAGGACAGAATGAGGGCGGAGGGGCCGTTGCCGACAATGAGGGTGTCGACATGGGATGGGATTGGCCTGAGAGGCATTGTGTATGGTTGAGGAGTGCTTGGGCCTCATGGGGAAGGCTGAAGTAAGTAATTATTGACATGAGGCCAAGTCAAGGTTGACGCAATGGACCATGACTACTCCCCACACTCGTCAAGGATTCCGTCATTGCCGAATTGGAAGGATAAAGGCCTTTACTCTTGGAGCCGACAGCCTCACAGGCTGTTGTTATACAAGAGAAGCGTAGAGATGGGTTGAGCATCAGGTGGCCATTCCAAAGGCAAGGCTTGGTATGGTTTGTAAGCAAAGAGTTGAAAGATATCTTGTACATGATGATTGGAATATTATAAGATACCATAACATAGAGTGGGATGAATGCCAAACCTCAGCCGAGTGCATTAGCCAATCATATTACTCTGTACTCGGGGAAACAATTCTCCGGCTTACTCCTTCCAATCGCGTCATTCATAGTATTGCGCCTCCAAGGGCTTAATCATCCCTGCAAGGATCCATACGAGGCATTGGAGGAGTAGAGAATGCATTTGATTGGCCGAGCAGCTCTTTTCTTCACAAGAAAACAACGATAACGTTGCGAACCTTGATTGGCCACCTCGGTTTCCTCTTTCCTCTACTTCTCCTACTGGTCAAAGAATGGCGTACAAGTCATGCATCATGCATATACATCGGGGTTGACCGTGCTGTATGTAAGGATGGCCTTTCTTTCCGCCGACTTTCCAAATAAGGGTAGAGTGGGGTCCCCGGTTAGATCACAAGCGGCACACAGTAGTGTTCTGTCAGCGTTCACAGGGTTGATTATGAATCTTGACAAAGCTTAAGGACAAGCAAGGCGCACCCATTGTAAGAAATCGCAGTAAGGAGCCCGAGACTTGAGCATACTGATCAATATTTACGAAGCGGCATCTTTGATGATGATGAATGCAGTAGGTGCCTACGAAATTCCAGCAACTCAACCAGTGAGAACTGAATACATCAAAGATCCTGGATGAGTACCTACAAACTCTCGCTCCATGTGCAATTGCCCCGATGTGAATCCCCATATCTATAACGAAGAACAAATCAATCCATCCATCTGCCCGTGTGCTCACGTCTGCCCATGACAAACAATCACCTCATCGCCTCCCTCCTCCGGCGTAACCGTTAACAAAGGACCCAAGTACGCCGCGGGGATGATCTCCGTCGGAATCCCATCGTCCCCGCAGTCATCTTGCTCGTACCCATACTGCCGCTTGCACAGATCCCACCCGTACTCGCCAGTGAACTCGCAGCTCTGGTCCCCCCACTGGCACGACTGGTCCCAGACGCAGACTTGCACGTTGCTGATGCATCGCGGGATCAAGGTGACGGGATCTAAAGTTGGTGTGTTTGTGCCGCCGTATACGGCCATGTAGTCGGCGCAGGCTTTGGCGCCGAGGAACAGGGAGGCGCCCGTGGTCCAGGAGTTGGAGAAGAGCGTTTCCATGAGGTCGTAGTAGTTGGTTTCCATGTTGCGGAGGGAGGAGAGGGCGAAGGCGGCGTTGGTGGCGGTGTCGTACCACCAGGTGCTGCAGACGCCGTAGGCGTCGTAGGAGGCGCATTGGATGAGGCTGGGGGTTGTCATGGATCCGTTTATGGCCAGTTGTTGGGGGTTCGTCTCCCGGGCGAGGGTGATGATGATGTTGCTCGAGGTCAGACAGGACGAGACGATGTACGTTTGGAGGGCCGTGGTCAAATTCGCGGTTTCGGCTTGTAAGGAGGCTCGAGGGGCGATGAAGGACCCGTTGGCGGCGAAGAGACTGAAGGTTGCAAAGTCTTGTTGCACTAGAGAGAGCGCGTTGGAGATGTTTTGCTGGTAGGTGGTCTTGATGGTGCTCAGACCGTCGTAGATGTCACTGATTTGAACGATTTCGGAGTCCAGAGTGCCCGTGGGATTAAGCTGTTTGAGTACCCCTGGCGATTGCCGCATCGCTGTTTCCGTGATGGATGTGACGGCCTTTCCGAGCTGAGCGGGCATCGTGAGTAAAGGTGTGAACGCCGTCAGTGCTTGAAGGAAGTCGCCGAGAGATTGGCTCTTCTGCACTTCGGGATTGATGGCTTTGACAATCTTGCCAATGGGGCCGCCGGCCGAGAGGTCTGCATTCTCAATCGCTTCGTAGATGGACTCGAACCATTGCCATATGGCGAAGATGGTGTAAAGAGTGTAGGCTTGCTGCGGCGTGTAGCCAGTGAAGTTTTCAGGATAGTCGCACATGTCTGGCCCCGTGGAGTCGCATTGTTGTTCCTCCACTCCCACCGACTGCTGATAACATGATGCAAAACCAGTGCTTGAGCCACATGATCCTTGATTGGCTTGCCACCAATCAGCCAGGTACTTTGCCATATCAAGCTCCTCCCAACATGCTTGGGTGAGATTTTGTCTGAGATTGGTACAGTTGCCGCTCGATTCCGGATTCAGAGTCAGATACGGCGATGGGCCAACAGGGGAAGCACTCGACAACAAGATGCTGCCAAAGGTGGCACAAAGCAAGAACGGCCATGATATAAGCATCGCTTGGGATTCCAATGCCCCGTAAGATTCTGTCGATGCAGATTAGGGGAAACAGTAGCAGCAGGTCTGTGAGATTCACCAAGTATTGCAAAGAGCGAGACAACTTGAGGAATCCTGATAGAGAATGACGGCTCAGAAAACAACGAAAGTGTAGAGATACTCGACCTGAAGGCAAAGACTGCTCTGCTGTAGCAATAGGATGAAGCTGCTCGACTATGACTCTCGACTTCTGCTTTATATAGTGTGACGGCACTGACGCATCTCAGACCCAAGACTTTCGTTGGCTTACCGCTCATCCATCCATGAAATGCTCCACAAGAGCGGGTCTCATTTCTCGTTTCCCATGTTCGTGGAACGGGCTGGTTGATTGAAGCTGAAAACAGCATCACAGGCACCGCCACGTGGGCATATGGATTGGGTAAAACATAGAATCCAGGAACCGGATGATGGCGAAATGGACATGGGGTGGGGAGCGATGACGGAAGGTCGATCAAGCCAACGGGAGAATTTTCGTGGGATGCGGCAACGCTCAGAGTGGGTACAAGTCACTGTATGAGCCTCACTTCTCGTTGTCGAATACTTTGCCATGATGAGTCCACGAGGTCCGCGAAAAATCGAGTATTGTACAAGCGCGGGTCAGCAATTGGCGCAGCGCTTACGCCAGAACAATGTTCTTGTCTTGAACTCTTGATGCGATGTTTCAAGGTCCGCAGAACCTCTCCTGGACGGCGTTATCCGTTATCGGAGTGAGAAAGGTCGGGTGGCTAGAAGGCCGGTGTAGACTTGAGCGGGCTACTCTAGTATAGTTGTATGTTTGTTGTAGAGCGGGTATCGGTGATGCTCTGCACACGTGGTTGGAGGATGGGTGGCGTGGGATGTTGTTGTGAGGCTTTGGAGAATGGGCATTCCCCCTCGAATATTTTTGCTTTTGTAGCTAGGGAACTGCTTGACTGCTACCGTGAGCCTCGGCTTGATCCAGATGGACATGTTGTAAAACAAAAGGCTTCATCTCTAGATACACGTAGTACCATGCCCATGTTTAGGATAGCATGTCTTACATAGAAAGAAGCAGCAGACGACAATCCAAGTATCATGCCAAGATTGTATTGAAAGAAAAAAGTTCCTTCTGAGAAGTAGAGAGAAGGAATTGCGATGAGAAAAGGTCTCACTGAATCTTTCAACTGTTTTTCCCAATCTTAAAATCCATGAATACCACTAAGGCATCTCCTCAATACTCTGCACATGCCCGGACATCCTCGCATTCAAGTCATCCCTCCTCTCCCGACTCTTCCCGTACACCACCCTGCGCAACCGATTAATACTCCCCAACGGCCTATGTGCCAGCAACCCCTTCCACGGATCCAGCGCCATGCGATCCTCCCAAAACACCCTCCGCTCCTGCCCAAAACAATCCTGCACCGGGAACTCCACCTTCCCGATCGTCTGATACGGCGCCGTCGCCTCATCCCACACCACGCTCGCATCCTCGGTCGGGTGGTGCGCAGGGTCCGTGCCCAACTGGATCTTGAAGTCGTACGTCGCCGGCGCGCCCTTGAAGTACTCGAACAGCCAGTCCGAAATCTGCGTCTGCGGCCCCGAGCTCGCCACCGCGTCCCCTCCCTTCTCTTTCATCTCTGGCCGCGCGGGGAACAGGGCCATGTGCCCGTAGTAATCCCCGAAGCGGAATGCCGATTGCGTGTACATGGCATGGCTGATCATATTCGTATTCGGTAGCAGTCCCGGCGCGTGCTGCTTCATCGCATCTTTCCTCAGTTTCAGCGCCATGGCCAGCGCGGTCGGGCTGTCAAAGTGTTCCTCCCGCATCCGCATGATGTCGAGACAGGTGTCCATGTCCGTCAGCTCGATCATAGGGGCGTTGTTGAAGAAGAAATCTTGCGTCGAGAGGCTCTCGTTACCGGGAGTTTCGAGTCTTTCGCCGTGGACATTGAAGATCTTGAGGGCAAGGCCGCGGGGGCCGGGTTCGGTGTCCGGTTGGAGGAAGACGGGTTCGTTGGCGTAGCGGGCGGCGAGAGGGTAGGTGCCGGGGTGGGCGAAGAGGCCTTGGGAGAGGTGGGGAGGGAGATCGGAGGGGACGGTCAAGGTACCTTTGACTAGAGCTTGGGTTTTGACGTGGGTTGCGCGGAAGGCGTGACGGTGCTGGGTGGACTGTTAGTACTCCTGCTGCTGCTGCTGGATGTATGTAGTTTGTAGGGCAGACCTTGTCGAAGTTGTGCTTCTGCATCTTGTTCATGGTATCTGCAATCTGCTGGGCTTTGGCCTCTTCATCCGACTGGATCTGCTCCACGCCTGGGGCGTTCCATCTGAGGTAGGCATCGTTTGGAGGAGCAGTGGACAGGGCCCGCTTGGCGGTATTGTAACCCTGGGTCAGAGTATCTTTGACGGAATCCATTGCGTCGGAGAGGTCGTACCGCAGCTGTCGCGACTATACAGTCGCTCGAGCCCCAGACGAGAGCCATGTTGAGGGGTTGCCTCTGGCATGGGTTCATTGCGTCATTGTCCTTGCTCTATCCGCCCGCGCCGGCGGAAAAGGCTTCGGTTGAAAGGAGTCAGTCCTTCTTCGTTCCCACGTTTGAGGTATCATCATAGACATGTTATAAGTAATGTGTTGCAACTTTTGCTGTTAATCCCTTTCAATGATTAATGAAGCAGTACTTCTACCAAGATGACACGGGTGGACGGCTACAGCGAAGGAGCCACAGCCCTAGCCCTAGCCGCCGGTCACATTCCCCGAGGCATTTCTCTACAACATACTCCCCCTCGTCCGTTATTCGCATGCGACCACTTCTGACCATCTGAGGTCAAAGGCTCGCATAGAGATAACGTAGGTCGCTGAAAGTTCAACACCTAAAAGGTCTCTTTTCGTGGTGTATATGCTTTTCATTCCTTCCATCTAGATCTGCAAGCTATGTGGCTGCTCGGCTGAGTTTCCTCCCAGTGCTCCTCCCTCTCGTTGGTTTCCTTGTGTGCCCGTAGGGTTAAAGTTGGGCACCCAAGTAGCAATTGATGATCAAATTGCACCGCACAGGTGGAAAACTGTAGCTCTTGGTACGCCTGATTATTCTACTACTCCCTTATGGGTCGTCCTTGTCTGGATTCGTATCCTGGGTTGGAACTTTGGAAATCGTCTCGCTACCACTACTATCATCTCCCAGATCCTGGCTGATCTGTTTTACCATATGCTCAATCCGTCTCGTAGCGTTCTCCAAAGCTTCTAATCTCCCTTGTAATCCACCGCCATCGTGTCCGTGCGACCACTCCCCTAGGTGGTCATGTGAGCTATCGATCATCGCCATTGAATCCTTTCGCTTCGCAGTCTTCGCAGGGACTATGTGATGGCCCTTTGACCTTTTTGATTTTTGGCCATTGTGATTGATAGATGGAACCGCAAGTGGAATAGGGTCTGGGTTCTCCTCCGCTTCAGACAACTCGTCTAAAATCGACTGGGGCGGGTCGGAGTCAAAGACTGCTTGTATATCTGCGTGCACCGAGAACCGGGAAAAATCCCAGAAACTCACAGTCGTTCTCAATCTCTGGGGCCTAGCACTCCACAGATACCTGCGTTCAAGCACACTGATGAGCAGAAGAAGTGGAGCATTGATCGTTCGTACAGCTGCGACGTTGATTTTGTGAAACCACCGCGGGGTTAGCACCGTCTTGAGTGGCAGCAGGAGACAGAGAGCTAGGATGTTGAAAGGAGGCTGGTATGCAAAGATCGCATCGCTTTTGACGCCTTCAAATGTGAGAACTGCTCGTCGGAATTGGATTTCAGCTGTCGCATTGGAGGCGATCTTGGAAAAGGTGCTGCTAAGCATTGACACGAGGATGGTAAGAAAAAGCGTATTGCCCAAGAAGGCAAAGGTGACCATTAGAATTGGGCCGATGAGCCAGTGGAAGTCGACCGATCTTTGAATTCCAGTCCCGTCGAGACCAAACCAGACCCACAACATCCATTTGGAAATGGTGATGGGCGCGTGATCACCCTCGCCAAGCCACATCATGCTAAGAAGGAACCCGGCAAAGCACCACACAGCAAGCAACGTAAGGACTGTGAAATCGGCCATCATGGCTCGGAGGGAGACGAAAAGCATATTCTCCGAGAGTAGATTGAAGGCCAGGCGTGGTATCAGCACAGGTGCTCCTGCGGACAGGATGTCGAGTGCCGGTATCCCGGAGCGAATGTCACCTGTTGCTAGGTTGTGAATCCGAAGGACAAGGTAGACGGCGTAGATTACAATGAACATAAAATCAAGGAAAGCCCAAAGATTCTGTGTATAGCATTGCCATCCATGCTCTAAGATAGAAGCAAACTCGTCCAGGGACCAGCCTGTGGCGTACACACAGAACATAAGCTCATACGTGGTGAACTTATCTCTTTTACGGTGCTCCATTGTAAGTACGTACAAGGTCAGTAGCGTCAGGAATTGGCAAATATCCAGAGCATTCCTTGTCCGGGGGACCATAAGCCTATACTGGTTAAGCCTCGGCGCCTTTTTAGGATGGTACAGTGTGATTGGCTTGTACTTGTAATGGTCCGGAATGATGTCGATGAAGGATGACGGCGTGTAGACAATGCGCCCGAGATAGATTGCCTCCATTACCTTCTGACACGCTGGTGCGCTGAGGAAGGTTTTACTCCCGGAGATTATGGCGATTTCCAGTACCGTCGACTTCCCGGTCCTGGAGCCCCGATCTTCGACGTTCCATGACGTGGCATAGCTCTGAACTCGTCTGATCTCTCGCGGTGCATTTTGAAATGGTTCAAAGCCTGCCACGAGGATGTTGGCAAGCAGGAGAAGACCTTCGCGTTCTGGATTTTCTTCATCAAACCGTCGTAGAATCTTGCCAGCTACCAGCTCGCAAAGATGAGCCCGAGTCGTGGTGATGGTCTGATGTGCTTCGAATGCCTGCTCTCGGAGGAACTGTAGCTTGTTGACGAACAGACAATAGATGATTGATATATCTTTTCCATCATTCCAGAGACGGTTGACTAATGGTCTCACAATGGCAACGTTGATCCTTGGGGCCCTCAACTGCTCGATACTGTAGGAGTCATCGATACTATTTATGACTTCGCGTCGGACGCGGTGGATGGTTGTATAAACGGGTAAATCTGCGTAAGGGTTGGGGGCACATGGTCCTTCGTAGTGGTCAGGATGATCGCACTCGTCTTCAGCGATAAGCAGAGGATCTTCCTCTCCGTCCGTGTGGCTTCTTGTCATGGTTGTTGTACATGCTCCGCCTTTGCATGTATCAGAGGGGTTGTCCAGGAATGTTCAAGGACCCCACCGGACCTGGACCGCACTTGGCTCCTGATGGTTAGCTTCGGATGAACGCACAGTGCCGCCGGTTGCCGAGGCATAAACCTACGAGTACTTTACTGCAGATACCTCGAGAAGAGATGCCTCAAGCGTACAAAAGGCGGCTGCATAATGACATGACATTGAACCCACTCGCTTCAAGTTGCCTCTGATATTACAGGATTTTTAGTGCTGACCTCTGTACCCTGTAGTCTGTTCATGTTCTGTACTCGTGCGCATTCTACAATTCCGGTCCATACTTTCAGTCGAACGATATACATTTCTTTTTTGAGAAGAATCTTGTACCTAAAATACTTTTAGGTTGAGAATTCGACCTATGAGACTAGTATAGAGTTCTCAGGCTGTAAAGACTAGGCTTGAGTTGCTAAGAATCAATCCTTCGAAATTTCCGGGGATGTTACCCCTCACGAAGGACACCTTTTTACCAGACCAATCCCCCTTGCCCCTTCTCCTCATCGTCCGAACTTTCTATTCAAACTGTCAATAATGACGCCCATCCCTGATTTATCCAGGGCCATTGATCTCTCTGCCCTGAGGGACAAGTCGGCAATCGTGACGGGCGGAGCATCAGGCTTGGGAGCTCTCATCGCCACGCAACTCGCACAGAATGGGTAGGTTCAGATTAATCGTAAACTCTTGCGGAGCCAACCGACTGTAGAGCTTGTGTCACGATCGCGGATACCAACGAAAAATTAGGCAAAGATTTCGCTGCAGCATCACAAAAGACGGGTTTACAGTAAGCTCATCGCCAAGATCCGCATACTCAATCGAGACGCACCGCTAAGATGAGAAGGCTCCATTACGTGTATACAGACGTGACACAGTGGCAGTCCCAAATTGATGCTTTCAAGAGCGCAATAAAACTCTCGGATCGGAAGAGTATCGATATTGTGGTCGCCGCAGCAGGTGTGGCAGGCAGGCGATTCGTCGTACCAGATGAGGAACCCCCATCTTTAGAAAGAGATCCACCGCTGCCACCGGGCGTCGATCTCACCATCGACGTGAATGCCAAAGGCGTATACTATACCAGCAAGCTGGCCCAGCATTACTTTGCCCTGCCAGTCTCGTCCCAAACCAAGTCAATGCCGGAGGTCCGAAAGTGTCTTGTAGTCATAAGCTCATTGGCAGGCTATCTTGAACTGAGCAATGCCGCTTATACTGCCTCAAAGTGGGCCGTTAGAGGCCTTTTCCGATCGACGAGATCCAAAATGGAAGATTTGGGCTATCGAATGAATCTGATTGCGCCCTGGGTCATGGATACTCCCATGGCGAGAGGTCTTGCCGATATGTGTAGAAAGAACGGGTTTCCTGTTGGTGATGCGGATGATGTAGCAAAAGCTGTTATCAGATGTGCGGCTGACGATACTATTTGTGGTAAGAAACAAAATATGATCCAGGGTGTATAGTTATTAATAAGGGGTGATAGGCCGAGCTCTGGCGATTGGAGCTAAGGAAACGTTTGATTTGCGAGATGATCTTGAAGGACTTAATGCCGGAATCATGATGAAGGAGTACATGGAAGCGGAAGCAAAAGGCTTCATGGAGTTCTTCAATCAGAGGGTCTGATTGAGATACCTTGGGAAGCATTAATGTCTTCGAAACATCCCTATTGGAAGCTCGAAATATATCATCACCGCTAAGCTTCTTCATCTCAGATCGAGTAGATCTGACTACTAGACAGGTATTGAACTTAGGGCGACACACACCCCTGAGATCAATACCCGTCCACTTTCTGACCGACTCCTCTTCTTGCACACTGCTGTCTCCCATTCTGATCTGCGCATTCTTGTTCCACCCATTCTGTAGGCCATGGCTGGATGCTGAAATGAGGAGCTATTTTGTCAATGCGCCGGAACTTGTTCACTTTGCTTACTGGCGTCGTAAGCTGCATTCGAATTTGCTGCCGTGCGAGGTAAACCGCTATCCAGTAGCGAGTGTTTGTCGCTAACAGATTTCATGCCGTAGCCGAGAGGATTATCGTGCCTGTATGAGATCTTCAGCGCGTAGCGATCCTCCCGCGCGCCGTTTCTCAATTCGGTCAATGAGAAAGCTGCCCGCTCTCAACGCTTTCAGCCACTTACATGCTTGCGTTCCAATGCCAAGAAGCCTGTGGGGAATCCGCCTGTCAAATGACCAATCGCCATGACATGAAGGATTCGCACATTTTGGCCATACTCATCGACTTCATGTAGATGGCAATCACTTCCCGCGAGCCTGCCTATAACGCGCCCTAGGTCGCCGATCTCGGACAAGCTGTGGCAAAATAGGCGGGAGTGGGCTCGCGACTTGCACAACATATATACATGCATACAACTTCCCAGAATGATTCTTGACCATCGGTCTGATAATGAAGCCTCTGGTATCGATCCCTGTGGTGGTAGCATTTGGACTTAGTGCTATCGCTTGGGCTGGTGCGACGCTCATTGCTTCTGAGGCGAGTGCGATAAGATGTGTATGTGGCTCTTCTTCCCTGGGCTTAAGTCCCCGAGGTGTATTGAAGCGCAAGCCTTGCACGCGCATCTAATCATTGTAATAGTGCGCTGCCCTCGAAGATATCCTTTCAAATCAGACTTATACCGCACTGAACCAAGCCAATCTATACCAAGAGTCCGTCGCCTCGTACTTCTCGGTGCAAGATCGGCTAACACCCAATTGCTTCGTCGCTCCCAAATCCACAAAAGATGTCTCCAAAATCGTGAAGCTACTCTCTCACCGCTCATGTCATTTCGCCATTCGCAGCGGTGGACATGGTCTTCTTGTCGGTTCTTCCAACATTGCGTTGGGTGTCACCATTGACATGAGTGGCATGAACAGCGTGACTCTGAGCGCAGACAAGTCCGTTGCTTTGGTGCAGCCTGGAGCTAAATGGATTCATGTCTATGAAACTTTGGATCCTTTAGGATACGCCATCCCAGGTGGTCGTGCTGGGGATGTTGGGGTTGGGGGTTTGACCTCCGGGGGTGCGTGAATGATTGTTCAGTGATGACATGGCAACGCGAGTGCTAACCGCAAGCAGGCGGTAACTCATTTTTTGCAGCCCGATATGGCTTTGTTTGTGACAACGTCAAGAATTTTGAAGTGTGTAGAGAAAGAAATACCTAATGCATCTAAGCTCGCACTGCTAATGCAATCCCAGGTCGTTCTTGGGAATGGAGCAATTGTGGAAGCCAACAACAAGACCAATCCAGATCTCTTCAGAGCTTTAAAGGGAAGTCAGAACAATCTGGCAATAATTACTAGACTCGACATTGTAGCTTTCGAACAACCTCTGCTCTGGGGTGGAACTGCCTTTTATGATAATACAACAGTTGCGAAGCAGATTGAAGCTTTCGTCCAGTTCACGAATGACATTGAGAAGGATCCATATGGTTCACTCATCTTTAATTGGGTCTACACACCTGCCACGAAGCAGATTCAGATTGAGAACCTCTACGAGTATACGAAACCTTTTGCCAACAATGCAACCGAGTATCCACCCGCATTTAGCAGATTTGCGCCTACGTCAGCAATTGGACCCCCACTTACGAACACCCTCCGGGTTGCAAACCTCTCCTCTTTGACCGGAGAGCTAAATTCTCCAGCGAATGTCAGGTAATGCGCTTAAAGTTTCCCTGTTGCTTCCTATGAGGCTAATAATGACAAGCAACCTCTATGCCACTCTCACATTCTCCAACAACCTCACTGTAATGCAGAATGTCGCAAGAATCATAGATGATGAATTGAACTTTTACAAAAAAGATGCCTTCTTTTATTATGCGGCGGTTGAATTCCAGCCTTTGCCGAGGCTCTTCACTCAGCACAGTCTGGACCGAGGTGGGAACGTATTGGGCCTTGACCGCTATCAAGACAACAACGTAATTTTCCTGCTCGACATGGCCTGGAACGGCACTAAATTTGATGCGCAAATCCGCAGCCTGGCCGACCGAGTCATGACTAACCTGACGACTTACTTGCATACTGCGGGAGCACTGAAGGATTTTCAATACATCAACTATTCCTTTCAAGACCAAGATCCGCTCGGTGGCTATGGAGTGGCGGCTCTTGAGAAAATCAAGGCTGCTTCAAAAAAATACGACCCTGGACGAGTTTTTCAAAGGCTCGTCCCTGGAGGGTTCAAATTGAGGGATGCGGGGAAGGGCACGACGATAGGCCCGCCCTGATAGCATGATCCTTGTTGGAAATGGGCTGCAAAGTGATCAGATGCACTGCGATCGCTGGTCCGTGTTTCGGAATTGGCCTGATTGGACGGAAGGCTTACTCGTTGGTCCGTGGCGACAAGACCTCACTTAACATATCCAGCAAATAGCGTGAAAGTGTTAATGTATTTCAGCGTTCAACGCGAGAGACTGGAGCTGGCCTACAGTTGCAACTACAGCTCATCACCTGATACCTTCAGCAGACTGCGTGTGACTTTCATCCTCTACAACTCTCATCGTTCATCTACTATACGAAATCAGCGAACGGCAATGTGCATACCAAATCAAACTCAGCTAACCACCAACGTCATATTCGGGCATTACCCCACTTCAAGCCCGGTGTCTCTTAGCGCTGACTACAGATTGGGGATATGCATCTGCACGGTCCCGCGAACAGAAGTAAATAATCAGAGTTAGGTCTCTGGGGCCTCTTGATGGTCGCATGGCATACTCTTCCCCCGCCGTCACTGAAATGAAATTGCCCACCACTAGGTACGAAATACATCGAACAAGCCTCTGGGCCTCCAAAGTTTTTGCCCGTGAGCAATGAAATCAAGGTTTTGGTATATCAGAACAGGCGAACCTCTTCCTGGAATTGGTGTCATCTTGCTATATATCCAGATTGGCAGCATTAGAATTCGCACAAGAGTCGATAAGCTCAACTACTTACAGAAGCGAGGGTCCACACAGCATTGACAAATACTCGGAGAATTATTCTGCAGCATCCCGTGGTCTCCGTCCAAATCGAGAGAGCGTCCTGCATCATTCCGTCGCAACAGATTTTATTTGCACCAATTGCATACCTTGCATTCATGCTTTTAAAGCCTTCGAGGTATCTTCTAGCCGCCAGAACGTGTAGGCTACGTCACTAGATTCTATGGTCGGTCATTGCGTCCCTTCCCTACTTACCACCTTCCAGAAATTTTCCCTTCTGTGAAATTCCCGTACACTAGAAGTTTTCTCTGGGATAGAAACGTGGGAAAACGATAGCCGGCAGCGGGACGGTGGCTCCCATGGCCGTACGTTCGGAAAGACCCTTTTTTCCTTATCATGGTGGCTCGCTAATGTTTACGCCCGTTGTGGAAATCGCTCTCCGTAGCCCCCTCCGATTCCCAAGGATACACAACTGCCCCGCGGCCTTCTTTTCTCAGCCAGCCTTGAGTAGACTGAACTTTTGACCTCGACTTAGATCAGCCTCGAGATTACTCAAGCCAATCCTCCGGATTAACCATGTTCACGTATACAACTATCCTCTCGCACAAATTTCGAAGAGCGGACCAAACACATCGCAAAGACACTCGACCTCGAGATCGTGACCGCTGTTCTAAGTCGGCATCTCTTTGACTGAAACGGAGGCCAATCAATCTACTAACGATTGTTTCACCTTCCGCCAGCATGTTTCCTGGATCTATCTCTCACGACCCCATTGGCATTTCTGCAATCCTTGCCGTGTGCCTCTCGTTCTCTGGCCTTCTTCTCGCTCTACGTATCTACACGAGAGTCAGAATCCTAGGAGCCTTCTATCTTGATGATTGTGGGTCCAGGGTATGCTGCTACACATGATTGATGACTAACTCTCATAGATATCATCATCGTTGCTTGGTTGTTCAACGCTGCATCGACCGTCATTCGGCTCGGTAGAGATCATTATGCGAATCCAACGAAGGAATTGCTAACGAGGATGATCAGGACAGGAAGCTATTACAGACGCGACTATTCACCGCAAGGTAAGAGTCTGCGTGCCTGAGTTCCTGCCTCTCGACAATACGTGCTTACACGCTATCTAGTGTTCAGCAGCTTCGATGCTGCTCTACATTCCAGCGACCGCCATCCCAAAGATCGCATTCCTCCTGTCCTACTTGCGGGTATTTCCCAACAAGCATGTTCGCATCGGAGCCCACATCACCCTCTTTTTCACTATTAGCTACGTGATTACCTCTTTCTTGGGTCTCAGTATACGATGTCGCCCGTTTGCCAAATTTTGGGACAATTCTATACCGGGCTCTTGTATCATCGTACCCCAGATCCTCGCCAACGCCATCTTTAACGTCGCAATTGATCTCATGGTCCTTCTCGTGCCAGTCCGAACGTTGATCAGGTTGAATGTCAATTGGCGTACGAAATATTTGATGGGTGGTGTGATGGCTATTGGCTCATTGTAAGGCATCTATGCAGACCCTTCTCTGAGAGCGTGAGCGAGAGCGAACTATGATCACTATTCTGACTTCTTACAGGACGTGTATCGTCAGTGCCGTTCGAGTCTACTATGTCGCCCGTCAACTCCATACTATCGGAACTACACCTGCTACGCTCACCGCTATCACACTCAGCCTTGTCGAAACCAATTTCTACGTGATTTGTGGATGCCTCATGGTCATGCCACGTTTCCTAAGGAGACACTTTCCTTTCCTCCTCGGGATCAGCCCTGAGCATCCGGAGCAAGAATCTACTGGCGTTGATGGTGACGAACATCCAGTGACAGTCAACGTTTCCGTCGAACCAAGACCGAAAAAGAGTGATGGCTTTGGCAGGATCAATAGTAGCGCAGGCTGGGTTTGGAATCGGGGCAACATACATGACAATCATGGTACCGATGGTACCGGGACTGGTGACTTGGAAATAGGAGGCGAGGCGGGTTGGCCGCTAAGAGACAACATGTCGCCGGAAATTCAGAGAGGAAATAACGCTCGTGAAGCGTTACACACAATCACAGAATAACCTTTGCTCAAGGTATCAGAGCGCTGGATGCCCACTTTGACAGAAATGGGGAGGCGGAGATACAGGCTCGTACAAAGAGCTCTGCGGCAACCTCTAGCCCTCATAGTGGCAGGGAGACGGATCTGGTTACAATCATCTAATAGAGATCGTGGAGACGGATTGGCGGCGTTCTGGAAACTGGTAGTGTTCATCGAATGCCATGTTATGAACGTCTTGTTCGCTATCACCTGATAGGCTCTCTCATCCGTGAAAACAATCAGGCTGTCGTTTGCGGCGTGCCCAAGGCCTGATACCCTCTGCACCCCCCTCCCCGATCCCATATTTACATGACCATGCTGCGTTTTCATCGTTTCTGCACAGAAATAAAGCCTCCTTTGGTGTGCGACTCTAGTGCGATTTGTAGTGTTGGTTTATAGGAAGCACCAAATGTAGGGTTAAAGCCCCGGGCTTGGGTCAGAACCTGCCCCTAGAAGGTGCCTTGGGGGCTTTCCGCTATGAGGCTGTTATCCGAAGCTCCCTACATAATGCACCACAGCCCCACCAGCAAGGCTGTGCAAAAATTGGATCTCATATACTTGCACAACGGCCAGGCAACCCTCCTCTATCTCTGTTTGTATTCATCATCATGCGGCTCCTCGATACATCCTCTCTGAAGTTGTACCAATTCTACGATACTGATATCCTAGACTATGCTATCCTGTCACACACATGGATCACATGGATCACCCAGGAAGTATCGTTACAGATGCTAGAAGATCCTAATTCTAAAAGGCTAGCTGGTTACACCAAGATCAGGAGCTTTTGTGAACTAGCGCTGTCCGAAGGCTTGAAGTATGCCTGGGTCGATACTTGCTGTATAGACAAGACTAGCAGTGCAGACCTCTCCGAGGCTATCAACTCCATGTACGAGTGGTATGCGAAGGCGCAAATCTGCTACGTCTATCTGGTAGACGTCTACAGCACTGGTATAGATGATGGATTCTATAAGAGTAGATGGTTCTCCCGAGGGTGGACACTGCAGGAGCTGCTTGCCCCTAGGACCGTGGTATTTTACAATAAGAGTTGGGTACACTTAGGGTCGAAGTGGGATCTAATAGACCAGGTTTCACGAGCTACTGGTATCAACCAGAATCACATGATCGATCACAAGTGTGTCAGCATCGCGACTAAAATGTCATGGGCTGCACGGAGAGAGACTACGCGAATAGAAGACATTGCCTACAGCCTATTAGGTCTCTTTGGGATCAACATGCCGTTGCTCTATGGAGAAGGGTCCAAAGCTTTCATGAGGCTCCAACATGAGCTTTTGCAAACACATGAGGACGATGAATCCATATTTGCATGGAAAGATGCCAAGAGTTATCATTGCGGGCTTCTGGCTCGGTCTCCAGCAGCATTCGCTCAATCAGGCAAGATCATATCGGTCAAAAATCCCAATCCAGAGGTCAGAACACCTACTATAACTAAACGTTTTTTGTCGATGGATGGATTGGACTCTGTTTCGGAGTATCAGCTTCGGGACTCAATTCACTACGTCCAAAAGCCATCTCCACACATAACACTGAATTGTCTCCAACAAAGTCTTCACAGCAATGCCGTTAGCAATGTTGTCGGCATTGCGTTGACAGAGCGAGATCTGGACTACTTTGGAATGTCATCTTCGGGAGCTATAGAGCGGCAAAGCTCTTATCTGGACTACTTTGTGAGGTCATCTCCTGGGCAACTTCTCCAATGCGAGTCCCTTCGTGGCTCCACGAAGCCGGATGATCCAAATCTTTTCCACAAAAGGATGAAAATATCGCTGGACCATCTACCCTCTCTCCACTCTCATCGCCATCGGCGATTCGTTGCCATCTTGCCATCGCTTGTCGACGCTGGATTTGTACCTTCAGAGAAATATCCTGAAGATTCAGTGTTCAGCAAGATACAGTCAGAGAACCACTTCAAGCTCGTGTCCGAATATTGGAAAGTCACTTTTGAGCTGCCAAGACTATCAATAGCAGCACTGCTGTTCCAGAACGAGAATAATAAGGCCTTCGCTGTAATCTTGACCGCTACATATACTGGCTTGAATGTTGATGTGGTTATTCCTGAGGGAACGGAAAACTTGAAGGACATCATCAACAAAGCTTCGTACCACTCGCGGCGTGCATCGTTCGCAGATCGACCCTTAAATAGACTACAAGTCGAGCGTGATGTCCGTGTGATCTCTAGAATGGTATCTATTGATCAGGAGACGGTTTACTTCGTTGATTTAAAGATCATTGCTGCGAGTAATTCTACGACAGAAATTCCTACTTCTCGCCTTTCGAAACTTTGACGGATGAATTAGCATATTTTGGTGTATCAAAAGTAGCACCAATTTGGAGAACCAATTACGCAAATTGTATAGATGTGGTCATGGAGCAGCTCTCGGCATACTCAGTCCGGGAACGTGTGCCTGCATCTCGATGCTTTTGGTATCCTCGTCCGTTTTAACCCCCATAAGGTTATACACTGGTCTTTCTCAGCGCCATAAACTCTCTTTTGTAGGTTTTTGTCAGGGTTGCTGTCAACAATTTTTTGTGACAATGACTCTTTTATAGAATTTGGAGAGGAAGTTGTTAAAGTGCTTTATATTTAGTGGATGTTTTGCTAGTGCGATTGATTGACGATGGTCCTGCTATCATTTTGAGAGAAGATAACAGCTCAAGAAGAGACGGAAATCGTGCTTTTGATGTCCATCGTGTCGTTCGCATATCAGTTATGGAAACGGTAGTTGAGCAGACTAGGAAGAAGGATTTTAGAGCGGAATACGAGTGGATACAAGCGAGCAAGATAAGGAAGGAGGAGAAGTGTAGAAGGAGAAATCGCAGAAATTTGTTGGATGCCAAGCGCGAGTGTGTTTTGAGTTAGTGAGAGGCTGGGTTAATGGGCGGACTGCGCGACTGTTCCTTACTTCGCTCACCTGATCTTGACATATTCCCTATCAAACAGCTCACGGCGATCTTGATCACGTGAAGATCAATGATAGGAGAATGACATGTGCTATCGCGGCAATCGGATATACATCTTGCAGCAAATCTACACGGAGAATAAACAATGATATATATTCTGCGAGTACTTCTTGTGACCCATGAACAAACTTACCAAATTTCAGAGAGCACCGGTGTTCAGAATGTGGATCCACCATTTCCCTCTCGTCCATATTTGTTTCCTCGCGCTTACGGCTTCGCTCCCTGCGCCACTTTCGCTTTTGCGGCCCATCGCTTTAAGCCTCAATCTCACAGCCCCATGCTTTCGTGGGGTCGTTAAGTCTTCCAAGTATGTTCACGCTTGTCGCTGAAGAGGAAGTCGGTGATTGAGCGGATTTGCAAGCAGCGACCTTCCTCCTTCGCCGTATGCTTATCGCGTTCCTTGCACCGACATAACAGTAACATTCTACAATTATGGTCACGAGCTAAAGGATACTATAGTGAGTAAATCTCTCTTATGGAGCAGCTATGTCTTTTTTCATGATTCGAGAGCCTCTGTGACTCATCTGCTGTAATATTGGCAAATATGCAGATCTCTACTTTTAAGAAAGAAGAATCTACTTACTTCGATGTCTTCAAGGCGACGCAAATGGTCATTGGAGCTGGCTACGAAGATGCTGCGGCACATCAACCAGACGAGAGAGTAGGTGTCCGGGAGCTTCGGTATACAAAGAGTTACAGGGATACTGTGGATTTGATTGTTCGTCCAACGGATGAGATGACGTGGGAGATGGAGAGATACGCTCTGCTGGGCGTCGGGGGCTTCATGCAGGATTGGGAGTATGTGGAGTTGAGCTTTGATGTGGTGGTGCTGGGGGTGGGGCACGTGGGGACCGCTAAGGTGTACCGAGAGGCTCGAGGAGGGTAAGATGGTCAATTCGGATTTTGTTGACTTAGATGTCTTTGCATTTTTCGGGATAGAGGTCTACGGCATCATTTGATTGTAGATGCGTGGGGGAGATGTAGAGATAAAGATTGGTCTTGCATTTGAAATCTGCTGTGCCTCTGAATTTCACTTGGTGCTGACGTGAGGGCTGGTGTTCCTTGCCGCTGTTCAGATTGCCCTCTTTCTGCACGCTGAAATCACCAATCTCAAAGTTTGGACAATGACGGATGGCAGGTTCCTTTCACCCAAGATACAACAGTAGATAGCGATAGATGGCGATCTTTGAAGACTGTACGATCTTTTACTGAGTCACGGTATCTAGGGGCACCTTCATCTGTCAATGCCGTCAGCTCGGCAGAGAAGAAGAAAGATTGATCTGTCAGCAGCCAACCCCACCACTTACGCTGGAGTTGACAGATTCCCGCAGTTGCAGGCTCTCTTTGCCACCTCACCTTGGTAATACAAGTGTAGCATCCACACAAAGGAGACAATTCACCAAAAGGAAGTCTTTCTCGCCAATGAAATTCGGTGGCGAAGTCGAAGTGTAGCAACATCCTTGAATCGGACAAGTCCAGAGCGTTACTGGGTTCGGATCAAGGCTGAAGAACGTACCAATATTAATCCAGCAAAAAGTTTGCCCTTTAGTGATTAAGGCAGCATCTCGGCTGGGCATTTGATCTTTCATTTCGCTGGTAACGTAAAAGCCAATGTTTCTGACCGCGTGATTACCACGGTCTGGCTGCCCCGCAATTGACCCGCTAGTTCTCAGACGTGTCTCCAAAAAGTTTCCTTGGAGAAGTTGCTCTCGGCGTGAAATTACCGCTGGAGTTCTAAAATATCAATGCCCTGCAGCGTATCGGCAGCTCTCTCTGGTAATCCCTCCCACACCGTCGGCGCCAATCCAGAGCCATTATTTGCACGGAAGCAGTCATTCACGGCAATAATGATGCTCGTCTGACGCCAGACGACTGTTTGATCAATTAGCATGACTTCCCGTTTTCTAGTTTGCGCACAGCTGAAGTGCTTCAAGCCTCGTCTGGGAAGAGACGGCCTAGGATGTGGTCATTGTGCCAACGGCATAAAACCGGCCTGTAAGGGAAAGGCGTAAGTGCCGTCAGGGGGGGATACTTGATGGGTACTTGGAACCGACCGGCTCCGAAGCTAAGATGTGATGAGTCAGGTAGTCCCACATCATGCCGCACTCACAGGTGGCCCGCACGGCGGGATGTTGCTGTTATTTTGGTCGTCCGCCCTACTTGACACGACCTGTCCGAGTATATCTCGACGGATCGTTGGGCCAAAAAGTAGAAATGGTTGTTTTGTTGAAGTTGGGGGTGCTACTCCGTCTCGTGCCTGGATGCAGTGGCAAGGCAGCCTTTTTTAGATCAATTCAACTAATAAGAATGCGACGCGGCCCAGAGTCATCGGATCACCACCCCAGGCAAGTAGCTCTATTCACGGTCTCCTGACTTGCTCTTGCCCCGGAACTTGAGCCTCAACACGGTTCGTCTTGAATCTGTAACCTTTGGTGGGACAAATCTGTGCACTGATTTATTCCATCATCCATGACTCAGGTACCCCACTTAAGACTATCCTAGCTTTTGAAGTTCAATGCGAGATCGTCCCCAGGAACAAGAACGGAGTCTGACGGTGAATATTTGGGGGGTGTACAGTAGGGGGGCCTGGTCCCCACGCTTTCGGCGGCTCGGAGGATTTTCGAAACCCAAGAAGCGTACAGGCGACCCTCCCGCCGGAACCCGCAACCTGAAACGCTTATGGTCTCATCCACATCCTCTGCAAATGCACTCGTGCGGCCGTGGGCTCTTGCTTCTTTGTATTCTAGTGCGGAAGATCACACCAATGGTATGTTCACCGCGAGAAGATTGACATGAGTTGTGGGTCCTTCAGTGCCAAGAACATAAACTTCTCGGCTGAAAGCATGAAATCCTGCCGCGTTTGAGAGCAGTCCTGGTCTACCCTTTCTCTACAATCGTGACTCCAATGCAGATGATCTGGCCAAAGATGACTTCTACAACAGGCTGAAAAAGTACGGTGGCAACGTTATGATTGCTGAATGGAGAAGGCCGCTGAAGTAATGATCAAGGCCACATTATTCTCCGATCCCTCAGATTCTGGCCTCTAAGCGACGGTAAGCGACGGTAAGCGAAGATGAGGGACATAACTCTGACCGCCCTCCACTGTGAGTAGGAGACGCAATCAAGTTGCTGATACCCCTGAAACTGGAAATCCCCGAATATGCAGGTACACGACGTACCGGAGGTAACGCAGGAAGACAGCTTTCGTAAGACATGCGGAAATCCACATGGCGCATATCTGTACTGTTTCACCTTGTCCAGCCGCACCACCACATTCCAAGGATCCGTTTCCTGGCTGCTTCAGGTTCTCTGTTCCGGGGATTTAATCTAGATCTCAACGAAGGAAGTGACTATAGTATAAGGTGACGTTACTGTGTTACACGTGCTCAGCTTCATCTACCCGTGGCAGACAAGCTGATATTCTCCGTGCCGTGGAACAACTACTAGCCATTGAAGTGTACCATCGTAGTTTCATACCCTCATAGCGTGGATGGAGTCGTACAGCGCTTGTCATCTATTGAAGTCCCCACATATATATCGACATCTCTTCCCAGAATCTTTGATCTCCGGGTATGAAGCAGGCTTCCCATTAAAGAGACGTTTTCTTGTGCTGGCAACAAAACTCGTCCTTTGAATTCTATCATTTCTAATAGGGCGAGCAAATCATCGAGAGAATCAAAAAGGTCCTCATTACATTATCTGGCCATGTATTCCGTCGGCCTGCTTCTGCTTCTCGCGGGTTGCAACTATCCAGACAGCGTGCAAGCAGGAAATGGGCGCCTCTCTAGACGTCAAAGTTCTACACCGGTAGATTTATGGGGAGCTTGCAACTATCCAAGCCAAGGCATCAACGGACCGCTACCGTGCGCTTCAGGAAGCGAATGTATCTGCAAAGATGACAGTAAGTGTTACACGCAAAGCAAATTCCTCAAATCTTTCCCACATGCATGAAATCCTTTGTTAATGACTGTGACAGCCTACGCGCAATGTCGTCAGCAGATTGGTGATTCCTGGGCTCCCGACCCCTCTTGGCAATGCCAGCAACCCGGACAGTCTGCCACGGGGTCAACAACATCGGACACTTCCTCAACGGATAATACTCCTTCAACGGATAGTAGCGGCCCTGCAAATGATACTTCGGCAAGCACTGGTTCAGATAACAGTGATGCATCACCGGGTAGCGGCGGTTCCCAGGCCGCCACTATAGGGGACTGTACTACCACAAGTGCACCAAGTGGTTTTGATGGTGTTGCTTCCACTTCGGTAAATCTCGAGTATTCGTTGCTTTAAATGTACAATGCTGAGTCTGCCACAGTACTACGGCTTTCAGGGCAGTGCTTGCGACTGCGGCCAGAATGCTTGGCAGTGGGCGGGTGGCTCTGGCGTCTACAATGGCGCTGTCAACCAAAAGCTCTTCCAGGGCAGCATCAATAGCGCCGGCCAACCGAACTGTGGGAGCGCCTGCGGCGGCTGCTTTGAGCTCTCCACGAGCGGCTTCAATGCTTACAACGATGGTGTCGGGAGCGGTTCTACCATCACCCTGCAGATTGTCGATGCGTGCTATTCTAGTGGGAGCGAATGGTGTGGGAGCACGAGTGACGATTTCAAGGATAGCTCGTCGTGCTCTGTACATTTTGATATCCAGACGGGGCCACCTGGGTCGGATGGCCAGTCCGCTGTCGGATCGGATGGACAAACTTGGAATGGTGAGCTAGTGTTTAGTGTTTGATATTGAGGATATTTACTAATAGATGCAGGTGGTGGCCAGATAGTATATTACAGGTCAACGCCGTGTCCGCAGACTTTGACGTCTGGATACCAGTCGACGTGTACATGCTGAAATCGACACACATAAGCTATGACGCCTGGAGCGATGATAGATGGCCAATGTATATACTCAATGGCATAATCTCACAAATGAAAGCAACTTCAATCCTAAAAAGTCGAAACATTTTGCAATTGTAGCACTGAGATTGGAAGAAGTCTGGTACCGGCCTTCAAGAATGACCATCAAAAGGGTTTCTCGTTTCTTCGAGAGCGTTGGTGAAACTTGAAACGACACTTCTGGGGCTAAGATGTCCACAGCTCGTGAAAAAGCACAGCGTAACGCCCTGCCAGTTGTAGGTAGTAGTTGTGGTCCATCCCGTTGTCAATTCCGAGGAAGCCCGGATTTGCGGCAGGAGGTACTTCGTTGGCCCTCAATGTCGCTATTGCTTGCGAACCTGGCAAGTGTTAGTCTCTGACTCCGCAGAGTAGTTGAAGGGATGTATAAAAGACTTACTTTCTGGATACTCATCAAACATGGCCCCAAAGACGAAGAATGGCTTCAGTTCCAACATGTTCTGGAGCTGCGCTTCGTAGAAGCTGCCGTTGTATCGATTTCCCAGCGGCCCGCCTGAGCCTTGACGGTTGCGATCGCTGCCACCTGGCGTGATTGAGGGACCGTATTTGATGCCGAGTGTGTCGGTGAGCGCTTTGTCGGACACGGAGGTCTTGTTGTAGAATGCTTCGTAGCTGTCGTTGCTGTACGCGCCAACTGCCCACGGCTGGATGACGTCGGCTTGGATGTAGGTGGCGTAGTAGTCTGGATTCTCGGTCGCGTCGGAAGCCCAGTCCCACTCGACGCCCAATATGACGTAAGGGTTGGGATTTGCGGAGCGGAGCGAGTGAAAGATGGTTGCGCAGTCTGCAGCGTTCAGTTTGTCTTTGTCGATGCCGAAACCCCAGAGTTCGAGCACGGGGCGGCCTTCGTGGTGAAGGTAGGCGGTGGAGGTCATCAAAGGCGCGATGTTGGTGCTGTAGTCGTCGAGGAGCTCGGAGACCACGTTTGCAAAGTCGGAGGATTGAACGGGAGAGAGATCATACTCGACGGCGAAGTTACGACCGTAGTTCTCGGCCGCGGTTCGGATTTGGTCGAGGAGTTGCAGGAAGGATTGATCGTCGAATTGGCCGTAGAAGCGCTGGACGAGGATGCCGTCGATGCTGTTCTCTTGCATCCATCTGAAATGGGTATCCACGACGCCAGTGCAGTTGGATTCGAAGAGAGAGGCGTTTGATCCGTCTGGTAGGATGAAGTTGGTGGTGAAGAGGCATTCTTGGGGATACTGCTCCACGGCGGGGAACATGTCGAACTGAACTTTGGAATGTCAGCGCGGTCAGAATGGGTGTGTGTGTGTGAAACGTTTTTGCCACCTAGCATATTGCGATGGAGGCATGGATCAACGGAGGTGGACGCTTACCATCGCCTGGGGTACTCGGGCCCGGTACACCACCTTTGATGGTCCAGTGATCATTGCCCTGTCCTGGCCGTCTGAAGAAGCCCTGATACCCAAACAAAATCTTGCCCTCCAGAGTGCTCGCGTCGACGCTATCAATCAAAACCTCTTGAGCTGCAGCTCCGTTGATGATACTTACCAGCGATATAACTGCGACTGCTGTGCTTTTCAAAGAAAAATGCATGATGGAACCACTATGATTTGTTGAACTATATACGGGACGAAACAAACGAAAATGTGAGAAAAAGCCATGTACTTATACGATGGGCACTGCCAACACTGCCGCTTTACAAATAAGGGTAATACGGGTACATGTGCAGTCAGCATCAACACGAGATACGCCTCCTGATGACTAACGCAATTTTATTCATCTCGGAGAACACCACGCCGTAGCGCCTTACATCACTCAAATTTGTCATCTCGTACACAGCCTCTGACAAGCAATTGTGGAATTGTTTAACAGCTGTTCAATTTTCACTGCAGGTGCTGCTGTGGCCGAACTCTGTCGGCACGGGAGGATTTCTGATCGGACTCGATTGTAGTATACTTGGGTGGATCGAGGATCTCTGCGCGGGCGAGCGCTTGGCTCAAAAAAAGTTCCCTCGTATCAGACCAAATCCTTCGTTTGCCCGCTAGGAGAGAACGGGAGTTATGTATAACAAAGGACTCTGGGTTCATTCGGAGTCCGTAGTCGCGGGTCATAAGAAGTCTGGAATGCAAAATTGAAATCAAAGGTTGAGAATGCTGGACATAAAAGCTGTGGTGTTCCTTGAATCGTATTCTTTGCCGTGTTGCACATGAAACAAAAGCGCTAGTGATAAATAGTGTCACGATAATCTCACTGGGTGAAGGGCAAGGTTTGGAGGCAAGAAGGCTACCGCCGCACGGATGACATGAGTCATCTGCCCCTTCTTGGCGGCTTAGATTTGTACCCTCCAAGCTGGACGGGAGATGAGTATGATTTCGATACATCTGTGAAAAGTATATGAATCAACGAAGAAATACACGAGGATACAAGAGCGAAAGAGAGCGAGAAAGATGAAAAAGGTGAAACTGAGCTGCCGTTTCGCGTTAGATTACAACACAAACTTGATCTGGCCATGGCGGATACCAGGATTTGCACAGAGAAACCCCCTCCGCTCTTGCCATCATCTAGGAACACAGCAATGCATTGCAGTTGCGCTCATGTAGAATTTCATGGGATTTGATACTATGGTCCGATACTGTGGTCCGAGGAAATTTTTCATCTGGCGGGAATCTACTCTAGATGCACCCTCTCTTAAAGAAAAGAATATGCTCACTGGCACATTTCTGGTCGCATCCTGATCGACTGCATGTGCAGTCTGGACTTGTGGCAAGGGTTCTGCATGTGAGCAGGTGGCTGGAGAAATTATCCTCGGATCTTTCCAGCATGGGTCAGCAGGGCAAAGATCAACATGATTGGTCAGTATATGTTGGACGTAGCTTGTAGAAGTAGGATTGTATGGGCTGGATGGGCGGGCTTGAGAGAAAGAAGTACTTGGACTGAATTGCGCATGGCCGCGCATAAAAATTGTTTGAAGAGGCGATATCTAGAGACGATCCGAAACAATCAAATATTCTAGCAACCAACATTGCTTGCCTGACTGCGCTCATAAGTCCATGTTGTATCTTTGGATACGTATCCAAGGTCTTGCAAGAGGCTTATGTCTCGAGACATCGTCCTTTCATTCGAGAAATCTCTCGTCGATACGATTGGGACCGACTATCATGCTTCTCTGTTGTGAGAAAATTGTGGGAACCTCGCTTGAAGAATAATAATTATGTGAATGGAAAGCTTCAGCCTCGCAAGAGGTGGTCATGTTGGCGCAGGCTCCAATGACTGTCCGTTACGACATGATGAGTCCCGATGAATTCGAGCCAAGGTCTCTCGCCTTGACCGTCCATCGTGCGAGCCCACGGCCACAAGAGCGTCTCCCTCAGGCTTCGAAACGTATCGAATTGGCCCATCGACCCATTTTTCGGCCAAATTTCCAATAATCTCGTTCGTCTCAGCGTCCGGGACTGGGCGCATGGGGAATGTCCAGTCCAGTGCTCCTCCAAAGCGTTTTGGCAGATTTTCAGGCTCCACAAATTCTGTCAGCTTTTTCGTAGCTTCAGATGCGGAAAGAACAAAGATCTTCCTTGTGGTTGCGGGATCAAACCACCGAGTGACGATATTCCAGATGGTAGGGAAGAAATATGGCGCCCCGACGATGAAGATTCGCTCTATGGTCTCCGGATAGTGCGCCGTAGCCATGGTACTTGCAGTCTGAAGAAGGGACCGGAGATTCCAGAACTTCCGCAGACCAACATTAGAGAGATCAATAATGTTTATGGTTTTATTGATGACGATTCCGTCTTTTTGTATCCTGCTGCACAGAGGGTGCGTGAAATTCATTACGTATTCGGCCGGAAGGAAGATACTCGATAGTCCTGGATCTTCTTTTGCAATTTGAGCGAGATCTTCGGGTCGGATCTCGGATAGTACGTAGACCATGATTGGGATGCCGAATTTGTCTCGACGACCCGTCCATTGAGGTTGCTTGGTGAATCCCGTCAGTACGAAGTCCGATCGATGATAATGAGAATTGAGATGGCTTACTACTCTGTTCATCCGTTCAAACGTCTCTATATCTGTATTATCATAGGTCTTTACGAGGGCTGCTTGTCTACGCCAGGCTGCTGAGGCGCTGTATTGCTTGTAAGCAGCCTGAGGGTCGTACGAGCGTGCAGCGAGAAACCGTCTAAGTGATCAGTAAAGTGTGTCAGGTAAGAAGTCCAAGTGCGGGAAGCATACAAGAGGTCGTCATCGTCATTGTGCCCCTCCGCAGGATATCCTTCAATCTCGCTTGCGGGCCAGTAGAGTTTATTCTTCTCACACAATGCTTTGAGCTCTGCGAAAGCGGTGGCTGAGCGATCGCTGGTAAGAGAAGGGTGAGACATCAAGGCAGGTTTCTCTGGATCAGCCGAGGCCACCGCTGCCATGCGTGCACGTGCTCTGTGTCACCGGATCTCGTCTACTGGGGTTTCGTTGGGCTGGTGGAATGTAAATGATATGATTTCAGTAAGCTAAAAGATATGTATAGTCAAGCTCAAGCAGAGGAGTAAGATGTTCAAGTGTTGAATGTGTTGTATATGGTGGAAGTGTCGGTGGTTTTCAAGAAGAGTTGTGCGCAGGAAAGCTGACCTAAGACAGTCTCGGAAATTTTTATCAGGTTACTCCGTACATACACTAGCATTTAAGCTTTTGCTTTACTCTTTGGCGCTTAAAGCAAACCTTGATACTCGCTTACGTTCTTTTCGATTTTCTCCCCTTTCGTTGGGCTACAAATACAACCAAAAAACGTCAAGATCTAGAATGAACAATGGTCTCTCCGACTATTTGTACACTGCACACTTCGGAGTGTCTACTGCCATATTTTGATAGCCTTAAATCGACACGGGTGAACCTAAGTAGCCTTTGTGTATTTGGTCGCTCTGAGCTAAGACGTGCGCGAAAAAGTCTTGCTTTGACCGTTTTTAACTACCTATCTTTTATACAAGTAGCTTTCATCTATAGTGAATTATTGTCTTCTAGATATCTCATGATTTTTGTTATTCTGCGTTGTGTTGTCTGTTGTCGAAAGGATGCTACAGAAGAGGAACTCGGTATCTTTTCTGCTCCTTTTTCTCTTATGTTCATCTTGCGTTTAGTTCCAATGCTGATGTTCTCAGCATCATTAGAGCTCCAGGCTGTATGCTTGATTCGGATTTTTGTGACTGTTGCTAGAAAAATGAACAACTTGGCGCATCTTGTAAAAGTGGGAGAATAGTTGGTATACTTGGATTGAACAAAGAATGTGCGCGCTACCAATGACGGCCAAGAACTTGCTGGTCTTTGTCAGCTAGGCAGACCTTCTCACCTCACCTACTTTTCAAACACAATGGTTAATGAAACGAACACAGTGAACTAATACACAACGCCAAACAATGTCTATTGATCATTTACTAGATTTCGATTAGCACAATGGCTTTTTTTGCAGGCGCGGCGCTTTGTACATTGAGCACAAAAGATTCGAAAATCATTGATTGTAACAACTTCCCCGTTGCCTATATATACCTCGTGCTGTACTCTCAGATTTCTTCCCACATCATTCACCCTCACAGTCAACCTCCAACTTCAACTTCAATCATCAGAACCACAGCAACTTTCCATTAGTCAGAACCAGGGATCTAGCAACTCGCACTACTCCAAAACACGACATGCCTTCATCTTACAGTTCCAGAGCCCTCACGCGTCCTTCTCGTGCTTCTTCCCGTGGTGGTGATGGTCACAGCTTCAGCCATGACGTCAAGACGACCGATATCAACCTTGGCTCTGGCTGCAGCGTTCATATTCGTGAGGAGAAGACTCGCTTTCAGGCCGGTTCAACTTCCGGACACACTTCTTACCATGGAGGACGAGGAGATGACTCAGACTCAGACACAGACGAGGATGTGAATGATCGGCTTTCAGCGTTGAGAATTGGTGGTGGCCGTAGTCAACATGACAGATCCAGATCATCTGTGAACCCTCGCATCCAAGCACTACGATATGAGGACGCTGGAAACTCTCTCACTCGGCACTCTGGGTCTCGACAATCTTCTTCTGGGTATTCGAGCTCCCGCGATTCCGGCTCTCAGTATCAAGACTTTCGTTATGCCGGTTCTGGTTACTCTGGCGCTCGCCCCTCTGAGTCCCGCACTACATCCTCTCGTCACTCTACCGCTCGGCCCTCCGAGTCCCGGACTACATCTTCTCGTCACTCTACCGCTCGGCCGTCTGAGTCTCGCACTACATCTTCTCGTCACTCTACCGCTCGCCCTACTGACTCCCGCTCTCGCGCGACTTCCTCCCGTCACTCCAGCTCTCGGCCCTCAGAGTCGGGAGCGCTCGTTATCTATGAGGATCGCGTGCCCACTAGCACCCGCTCGAGCAGCAGGCGCTAGAATGAACCAAGTCGTGGCAATTGAGGCTAGTAAGTCGATTTCGAGCGGTGTGAGGCGCTGCTAGGTCCTGAATGATTGATGGGAGGGAGGAGAGGAGAGGAGAGGAGAGGAGGAAGTCTGACTTGTAATGAAAAATAGAAGAGGGCGTTTCGGTAGGTAATGGGAATTGCTACTGCCTAGAATGATGTGCAATATACTATAGAAATTTAAAACAGCATCAACCAATAGACGGAGTTTTCCAAAAAAAACTTTCACCGTGACTGCACGCGATTTTCCAACGGATTCGAAGGCAACTTGCAATAGCGTAGCTTTGATGAGAACGATATATTGGGCCGTAGATAGTTCAAGGAAGATCTCGTGTCTTCATCCGTGCAATCCCTAGTACAATATTCTCGGACCGAAAAATCTTCGCACCGGTTTTCTTGTTGAATAGGGAGAACGTAATCCGGTGTGCAACGAAAGACTTGGCTCCTCCATTGGGGCAGTCATAGATTAAGATCCTGACCAGAGCGTATCAGTTCGCCGCATACAGGTCGTCCTACACTATGCCATTGTGCATCGAGATCATTCTGATCGTTGTAATACCGAATTCGCGTCTGGGTAGATGAAAAGTTCTAAAGGAATAATATGATGAAGGCTTTGAGCCTGGTACTTGCAGATACTGCCGGATAGACACGTGTCTCTGCCGTAGCAGCAAGGAACAGTCTCAGCTCCAGAGGCTGCGCATGAAATGCTATTGTAACGCGTTATGTTCTGTTCCCGCCCGCCTAGTTTTTGCCAGCCAGCAATTACTCGGAATGAAGGCTTGCAGTATTGTCAAGTGACTGATGGTGAAATGAAGGTAGTCTACGAAAATATCAATGGGAGTTTGCGATGAAAAAATGAGAAGACGGTGCTCTTTCAGGTCTGCATTGCCTCAGTTTATTAGCATATTCAGTACTTTATGAATGGGATTCCTGGGCGTTTTCATCGCGTCCAGCTTCTGGAATCTACCAATCTTAAGAAATTTTTGAATTTCTATTAGGAAAGCTGTTCTCAGAAGGTACACAGCAGCTGTGATAGCAAAAGCATGATGTTCTATGGAGAAGGCCTGTGGGTACAAAACTCATAGCCTGACGAAGAGATCTATCTGACAAAGGACTAGGCAACACGGCTACATGCATGCATGGAAAAGACTAGACACGTTTGACAGCTGTGCTATAAATCAGGCGCCTGCTCGTCTCTCTTGTCCCTGTAGTCGAAATGTATATTCGTTTCAAAGCAGTAAATGCGCTCTCCCTCCTGTGTCGCGGCATCGAATTTGAAATAAAAATTTGCCTTTACTCAAGTTTAGTGGCACACCCTGTGATAATCAAGCAACGACAACTTCGCAAAGATCGTCCTGGATACTCACAGGAATATACATGGGCTGTACCCAGTATGACATCATGACCAGAGCGAAACTCTTCTGCGGGGGGCAATCGTGCTCGCGGGGTCCCACTGGCTGATTAATGCTGTCGATTGAGTGGCAAAAGTCCAATGTACCATGCGCAGGTTTTGTGTAGTTTTCGTAGCGTGCCGTGTAGGTGAATGTTGCGTTGTCCGTGATGTTCTCGAGAAAGGTGCCTAGATATGCGCCTTGTGAGCAACCTCGAGCTCCGAAAAAGACATGAAGAGAACTCACCGTAGAGGTGTACCTCGAAGACGTCATCTCTGAACAGTGCATGATGTTAGCTACCTTGCCTGCCTAAGATACCTTAAGGTACCTGGGTGACACCCGAGGTGAGGGTTGGATCCTAGCGGGGTCTCGTAATTCACGTGTAGAGGGGATTCGGATAAAGCTCGATGTGCTCAACTTGATAAAGATCCGCCTTGCTCGACTCGTTGCAGTATTTCAATGGCGATCCACCAGGTATTGGTCTTGGTAGTGCAAGATCGTAGGGGTCTAAGGATGATGCGCGTTGGGGAGTCGCGTTGGGTTGGAGTAGAAGGATGCTCCATGACAGCGATCGAGTAATGCAGTCTACAAGATGTCACACTCTGCTAAGTTGAGCTTGTTGGATAAGTGGAGCGGATTGTGAATGTTGATGGAAAAAGCATTGGAGATGGAAGTTACTCTGGACCTGGAGTGTTGCCAAGGAAATCACGCGGTAATTTAGGGGTAGATGCTCAACACGTAACGCCTCGCATGCATAATTCGAAACGCGCAGCTTGCAATACAGTAATTTCCGTTGCCACCACGTCTGCCTTATCAACCCCAGATACTTGGCGCCGAGGCTTGGATCACAGGAGGAATACAAACCAAACCGACATCTCGGAGCTGATCTTGAACAATCACCGAGGTGTCAACTTCTCCTAGCGACCCAAAATGTTGATATATGTCTCAAAATTGTGAATCAACGCGAGCACCTTGCTCTGCTATTGGAGAGACTCGTTTCCGAGCACGCCAAGACATCAGCGTTGGGCGTCTTGTTCAAGGAAATTTAAGCGAGCACAGTTTCTGTGTCTTCTCAGCCTCGTGTAATCCCAAGGCAGAGCAATGCTCTATTGACGCCCTCCATTCTCACACGCGGTCAAGTCGGAAAGCCTTGTCCGCCGTGGAGAAATCTGAACTCATGTTTCCGCCACATCCTTGTACATTCGTGGATCTTTTGCCAAACTCCCTTTACACTGCCTAGTATTGAGAGAGAGAGAATAATACAACTCATTTCCGGAGAGCAACCAAAAGACATGTGTCGAGCCGAGAGTACCTTTGCCCTCTTCACTGCTTACGCTCAATCTTGAAAATTCCTCAAGATATCCTTTTAAAAAAACAGGCGCTGCTGTCGTACTTCACGGTAGGTGGCTATGGGGCACACACAGCGACTTCCGTCCTCGAATGAAGTTTGACACATTCCACCAACTACGTGTCACGCGATGTAGGTGAACTTTGATCATGACTAGCAGCTTTGCCATTGCCGGAACCTCGAGGTCATTAAAACTTCAGAGACCGGAGAAGGGCACTGCCATGGCACAGAGTGTCTGGGCCTGCAGCGAAACGACCGGAAGAGGCTCAGAACTGAGCTAAAAGTCATTGAACTCCCTTCGTAGTCATGTTTACTTCACGCTATCTCCAAAGTTTCCTTTACTCGAGAAACCTAATTTTGTCTTTTCAACCCTTTCTAATTCGTCTTGGCGATGCTTTATCATTTATGGGTATCACTTCTTCTCCTACCAGGCACGTTTGCTCTTCCAAACATTCTCGCGGGAAGAGAGGCCAAAAAGTTCGGATAGACTGCGCTAGGAGACTCTTATGCCTCTGGTATGGGTACAGTCGAGTACGTGGATGGCCAAAGATGCTTGCGATATGACCAAGCCTGGCCTGTACTACTCAATGAAGACGAGAATCTTGCGGACGGGGACCACATCTTCCCCAGCGTCGTATGTTCCGGATGACAAAGCAGTCATTGAACTTGACGGAATATGCCGGTGGGTAAATGCTCCAGGCATGGCGGGTATCCGTCGTAAATCGAGACTTTTCCGTATTGGTGTGGGCCATTATTGTACTAGGGAGAGGATTTTGTTGTGCAAAAGACGCTGTACGCAAGAGTTGAGATGCGATTGACTTGTCAAGATGTCAAGTCGAATTATCAAGTACAAGTGTCCAGTCGGCGCTTTCAGAAAGATGGGCCCCAAGCCTATGTTGTAGTGTCCGGATTACTTTAGATCCCAGCTGCCGTCCCGACTTCCGACTAGAAAAAAAGCCTGTTTTTGGCGTTTCTAACAATTTTGATAGCGGGTTTTCTATCAATACAATATCGCTAGAAATTGCTATCAGTACAATGTTCCCAACCAGAATAAACATGAAGAGCAGCCTCTTGACGTGAGTCTCTTAGGAAGCGCTTTCTCCTACTGCTACCGGTGCCCTAAACCTCTTATCTTGGCTCCATTGGGCAGCGCTAATCCCAAAGCCTCGACCACCAATCTCCACATGACACCCTGGTCGAGAGGCATTCAAAAAGAAATCCGTTCCATTCCCCCCCAGCCCTAGATCTCCACCCTAGATTTTCAGCCTGCCACAGTCAAAGCTGAACCACCTTCAGCCAGCCACTGTGAAGTCTGGACCGCTTTCAGCTAGCCACAGGCACCGCTCAATTTTGCCATCGAATTGCAGCAAATCAACCGTTTCACCAGCCAGACGCATATCCCAATATGGTGACGCAGTTGGGGGATGTGTTCCCTTTGGGTCGCTTCGGGGGACCCGACCCCAATGACTATCTTGATTGTTAAGCTTTCACGACTAGTACTGAATACCTTGCGGCCATCATCTGCGCGCGCCTTGATTGGAGATGCAGCAGGTTAATATATACCGCCATGCCCGCAGCTTGTGGACCTGGTTTCTACACGATCTACACCTGTAAATTATCTGGGCCTTGATTGAAGCGTGCTTTGGGCTTTCGCTGTCCTACACTTAACAGGTGTCCGCTATCCGCTCGACCGCTCTCAGTCCACTCCGTTGCTGCGGATATTCCACTATCTGAAGTTACCCTTCCACGATGGTTACGAATCCAGTGTCCGCGGACCGCCAGCAAGGCATCCACGCTCAGCCGTCGACCCGGTTGATCTTGTGCTTTGATGGCACAGGCAACGAGTTTGAGGGGAACCCAGGCGATACAAATATTGTCAAGCTCTACAATATGTTTGATCGGAACAATACTTCCCAGATGCACTATTACCAGCGTAAGCTTTGCTACTGCGCTCCATGTTAGTTTACTGATAAGATGATGCAGCTGGTATCGGCACCTATCCTGCCGAAGGGCCTGTCAACGTCAGCTGGTTCCGGACCCTGATGCGTAAATTTGAAGCGGTGTGGGATACGGCTCTGGCGACGAGCTTTGACTCCCACGTGATTGCGGGCTACAAATTCATCATGCGTTACTACAAGCCCGGTGACCGAATATATATTTTCGGTTTCTCGCGCGGTGCATTCACCGCTCGCTTCCTCTCCCGTATGATTTCGCATGTTGGGCTTTTGTCTATGGGCAACGAAGAAATGGTTCCGTTTGCATACAAGGTGTACGAAGAATACGAGAAAGACCACGATGGAACAGGTTCGGAGCACACGGAACACGTAAACCGCATGAATTCCTTCAAAAAACACTTTTGCCGCACCGAGCTAAAGACTGCGAAAGAATCCAATGAGGGGACTTTGCCCAAAGAAGGGATTTCGCCCAACGAGAGCGGTATCAAAGTAGAATTCCTTGGGCTATTCGATTGTGTGAGTTCAGTTGGAAATCTCGACGTTCCTTTTACCAAGAAGGAACCACCTTTACCAGCCGTGCGCGGCACTGCAGAGCATGTACGGCATGCAGTCGCCATTGACGAGCGCCGCGTGAAGTTCAAGGCTGCGCTATTCTCACAGGAGCAGAACAATGTTACGGAAGACATCAAGGAGGTGTGGTTTCCAGGCAATCATGGTGACATTGGAGGCGGCTGGCATCTGGAGGAAGAAGGAATCCGGCAAGTTAGCACAGACAAAGACAACGATTACTTCCAACTCAGTGACATTGCTCTTAAGTGGATGGTTGACGAAATCGACAATGTGGAGTTGAGTCGCGAGGACTCACTTGATCGCTTTGCCTGGGATCGTGAGGAGAAGATCAGCTTCCTCCAGCGATTCCAAAAGCACCAAAGCGAGATGATCTCCGCCCGGATGCACGACACTATGACCTGGAAAGGTGGCTCTAGCAAGTTCAAGGTCATTCTATGGAGTTTGATGGGTAATCCTGTCTTTCGCTTTGCTAATACATCGCTTACTATGTGCAGAATGGGTGCCATGGGTCATCAAACGCTGGGAATACATTGAATCTCCTAAGGACCCAGGCTCGTACACCTGGGATTACATCGGCTGGCCACCCAATCGAGGCGAACGCCGCGACATCCCCGACACCGCGCTCTTTCATCGTTCGGTCATTGACCGCATGAATCTCTCGCCTGACTCTGACCCCAAGAAGTACCGTACAGAACTCTATAGGCCAAACAACTCTCTGTGGATCCAAGACAGCAGCAGTGCCCAGCTTATGAATGGAGCCAGGAAAGCCACGGCCGCTCCACATGAAGCTGGCAAGACGCATGTGGTCGAAAGTAACCTGAGCAAACTTGCTGACCGGTATTCATCAAAGGATCAAGACCATGGAAGTGAGAGAGAAGGACTGTTGAAGCCGGATATCAAGTTTGTGCTCAAGAAGAAGCTTACAAAAGGCTCGGTCGCGGTCGAGGGCGAGAATATCGTCGTTGGACCAACGAAATGGGACGGCATCTATAGTGTGGCTACAGACTCTTAGTAAGGAAACACTCGAGCCTTGCGGCCTTGAGATAGCCACGGGTATCGCGTGGGTCCTCACCAAAGTTTAGTGTAAACTTAAGCCCAGCCTGTACACATGCGCCGGGAGGGTTGTTTTAGTGTGGAAAAGAGGCCACAAGATGCACGGGACGGGGACTGTCCCGAGTCAAGTTGAGTAAAAACAATATAGTCATGATCAGAAGCGGCAAGCTCTGGAGTACTCTATGTTGTTCACCTATTGTCGCGTTTATGATTCTATAGTCTCATATCAAACCTGCCAAGCTACTTATCTTCTCTATACTTCACGGCCTTTATACCTCCTACTCATCTTCTCTTCTCCAGAGACTGGTTTGCGCGACTATTAGGAACACGGTTAGGCGTAGAGCCTTGACGAATGATCGATATTGTCCGCCACGAAACGAATGTGGTCGTTCAGAAAACAGGCGTGTATCGATGTTGCGCTACGTCTGTTGGTAGTAGAGCATTGTTGTATCAACGGCTAAAGGGAAGAAGGATTTACTAAGCGAGACTAGCTTGAGTGGATTTGAGTAGATTTGCGTGGCTTATTGATCCTTAGGCCACAGTATATATAGAGCTGACCTATTCCCACCCAGGTATTAAGTGCCTTATGTATTTCTAGACCTGTCTCTCGGTAGCTCTCTCTTCTGTTTTACCTCGACTGGTAATCCCTTCTGTTGGAAACCAGCAAATGGGAGGCCAGCATTTGACTTATTATGAGGCAGTTTGCGAAATCCTCATATTATGAGAGAGTTCAGAGATTTCTTCTCATTCCTGGCCTATAAATATTGCTTCTCCTTCTTCTCATTCTACACAAGTCGGGCAACAAATTAACAGACCAGATAGATTCATTCTGATAAGATCGCATTCCATCACCCTTCACCAAATTCATAATCTTCGGTACGTCCTACCTCCCTCTCAATCAACCCATCAAGCTTCATCAGCGTCTTCAACCTAAGAAAGTCATCGCTAATCATTCACTCTGCAACAGTTCTTGCTCAAAGTACCAACGAATCAGCTTACTCCTCACAGCAACAACGAAATGCGCTTCACTACACTAACAAGCATTGTCTCCCTCCTCATTACACTCTCGACAAAGTTGATGGCGCTCCCATTGAACGTGACAGGAGACCTCCTCCCCCGGGATCTCGGCATCCACTGCACCGGAAGTCGCCTATGTAAGAAAGGCGCAATGCAAAAAATCATCGACGTAGGCCGCCTCTACGGTCGCGAGTGCCCCGCGCGCCCTGGCGAGGCTCTGTACTGTGTTGGTCATTACTGCGCTTTCACCCAGGACACCGAAGACGACGTTAGGCCTGAGCTAGCGCTGCGGCTCTTGGAGATTATGAAGATGAACGGCTGCGACGGCTGCGGTAGGATACCGCTGGTCTACCCATGGGACGGCCCTTACCAGGGTATCCTAAAGGTCGACTATGTTGCACATAGTCAGGGGCTCAGTAGTGAGTGGGAAGAGGTGCAATACATACAGGTGTGCTAGGTTTGATGAGGCGCTTGAGCTCGACTGTGTATCGATGGGGAAACAAGATGGGTCGGCGCGAGGTTTCTGGGTCTAGATATTTCATGGCCTACAATGCCTGTTATCCCTGTCTTGATGCTGCGAGGGTCAGATGAAGGTTGTGTGGTGGTACATGATTAATCTCTTCGCTTTGTTGTTCGAAAATTTGGTCTCGATAGATGACGTACTACTTATTCGTTCTCTACTCTAATGGTATCTTCTGCATCGCAGAGGTATTATCTTAAAATTTGAAGAAAGATTATCGTCGCGTACTTAATAAGTTGAGTGCTGTGTTAGTCTCAAGATTTCTCAAAGTATTAATAAGTCCGCAAGTCATTGTAATGAAAATTGTACTAAAATTATAATTATTGTACCGTTCTGGTGTTATGCACTATCTGCACTTCGAACACTAATCCCCTTTCCTGTATAAATGATCTGATTTGTTTAAACATATCGTCTTGATCAGCGGCAGAGCTTTTGTGCTGCAAGTTGGAGAGCTGTCCATAATTTCGGCCAACCTGTTGATATGGTTACCAGCATTCTCCGACAGTCTTTAGATCAACATTCATGCGGGTGACTTTAGAGATCTCTGAATAGCAGATCTTTCTGGGTTGTTGATGCGCCCGAACAACAATACAGTCTACATCATAAATTCGACGTTGGAGTGGGGTCCGTCTTTATCAACTCCGCTTTCAAGGAACACAACTGATTCCGGCAATTTGAGTACTTACGGACGGCGTAAGAAGTCCCCGATTATACGTATATAGGTAAAGTTTGACGAAAGGCGTTCTAAAATAGGGTGTCTGTAGCTTTTGCTGCACAGATATTGTAGCACGTCAAACTCCTCTGCCAGGGGAGTTGCTCATCCAGGAGTTTGATATAATTTAAATTCAACACCAGTCTCGAACGAACACTCTTACTTACAGATTCAGCAACAGTGGAGAGGGTGTTTCGTGTACTGTGCGAAGAAACCTGCAGGAAGCGGATATGTTGCATCTTCCTCTCGGTTTTCTTACCGAGGACTGCCCTGTCCCTCAAGGTTTCATATCAGATAAAGTTTCTATACCGGTACACAATAATTACTACAGTCTTACCCAGTTCATATCATACGAGTTGTCTTTCATAGCAAAAGACTTCCTCCGCGCTAAATTAGGTGCGAGTCTACATGTGCACAAGGGAACTCTAACTACCGGACGGATACTGTTCCAAAGTCAAAGGCCACTCTGCTCTGGCTTACGTACTCAGCCTCCCGTGCCAAGAACGGAGCAGTGGCAACCTCAACATGGCGGATTGTTTTGTGCTCGTAGAGCCCGCTAGCCTATCCACTGGGAAGGCGGGGGTAGGGCTAAGGGCGACCGAATACCAAATTATACTATGTCTTTAACTGCTTCTAATTCTTTAACATTTCGTTTTATGACGAAGTTTGTATTTTGAATTTGTTGTTTATTAATAGCTCTAAGTATTTATAATATAAGGTTGAATTAAATAAAGTGGGTCTGAGAAGTTATTACGTTACGAAGGAATGCCAGTTTTACTGTTCTGCCAAGAAGTGGCATATCACAACTCCAGGGAGCCAGACGCAAGGTACTAATACCCCGGGGCTATTTTGGGGAGACTTTCTGGTACCGAGACGGCAATTGCACTTGCCGTCGAGGACTTTAGGGGCTTTTTGGACTATTGAGATAGGGAACAGGGGGTTCATTCTGGTGCTGAGGAAACTTTTAGGGGATATTCTTGACAGCGATTTATTTCTTTAATACTTTCTTCTCTTCCATACACAAGACGGGTTGGCCTCGTAAACACAAATGTACTTAATACCGGACATGGCCTCTGGCCGAGTGGGGTCTAAGCTCCACCGTAGCCTATAAGGCTGCGGGGACGCCCCTCCGATGTAGGAAATACAGACAGACAGACAGACAGTTCTGCCAAGACTTATTGCACCCAGCCTATCAGCGGATAGGACTGTTGACAACTTCACAACCAACGATTTTTACTGAAAATTTTCAGTGAAACCATTCCGAAGAACCATTTTCTCCTAAACTTTCGATAGCAAAATTTTCCGTTGCTGCCGTGGTTGATAAGCTGCGACGTTTTGAAATAATTTAGAGTGTACAGGCTTTTTTGCTACCCGCGTGCTATCATCGCATTAGAAGAAATACAGAGAGAGGCAACACACCCTCGTAGCGTCAGTCGAACATCATATTGTTGAAAGCTCAATCTCGTACCTAATCCAATCCTACTATCTAGATTCACCGTGAGCTAATTCCTCCCGCATTCCTTTTGGTATCCCTCGATCTTCCTTTCCTTTTCCTTCTAGACTTCTTCGAGATCGTGCTAGGCTATGACTGCAATTATGAATCACCTGGTCTATCTCTCGGCGCAATCCCACGAACATGTTTTTGTGTCTGCCTAGCGCCCTCAGCTATCCTCATTCGCTGCTCGCATCCATCAACGAACAGTCTGCGATGTAGATAGAAGATGTGTTCGGGGATGGCTCGGCAAAACTCGCTCAGTAATCGATCCACAGCAGTCCAGATCTACGCCACTCATCCCCCTAACCCTAAACGCTGGAGGGGCACCCACCTAGAAAAGAACATATATCACACGACAACCATCATCATAGATAGCTCGTAATAGCTTACTGATCCTTCGGTGAGGCCATGAACTCGGCTTTCTGCTCGACTACATTCGACCTTGGCTTCTTGTCATCAATGATAAGTTCTCTCAGTCTGACCATGACTTTCCCTCATCCCTCTCTTTTGACACTCCGTTCAGACAGTTTTCGAAATGACAGCAACAAATACTCAAATCGAGCTCATGAAGAAGGCGCGCTCTGGCGCTTCTTTCACATCGAAAAACTTGACTCACTTCATCTACGGAGGGCAAGCATGGTCCATTTCCATTATTTATGCTTGACTCGGCTAATTTTCTCCAGAGAAGATGCCTTCAAGAAGACGGAGGTCATAAATGCCCGAGTAGGGTCTCGTATTGGCCTTCATAACCAGATGGCTTTGCCACAGACCTATTCTGGTGGCGATCGCGAAGAGCAGTACACTCAAGGGGTCAAATGGGGACGCATCCTGATGGAAGAAAAAACTCGTCATGGCAATGACAGTTTCGCGTTCGAAACCCATGAAAATGCCCTAATCAACGCTTCTCCATTCGGTCTTCACACCGCAATGTTTATTCCGACCATACGACTACAAGGGACTCTGGAGCAACGAAAGTTTTGGCTCCCGCTTGCAGAGTCTGGTCAAATTATTGGGACGTATGCTCAGACCGAGCTAGGCCACGGAGGTTTTGTCCGAGGTTTGGAGACTGTGAGTATCTTGTCTTTCTATTAGTGCGCTTGCTCCATGCTCATATGCCTTGTAGACAGCTACGTTAGATCTCGAGGCTGATGAATTCATCATCAATTCACCCACCGTCACGAGCACGAAGTACTGGCCTGGAGGACTTGGTCTTTCTGCTTCACATGCCATCGTGATTGCGCGCCTGATTATTAAATCCAAAGACTACGGGACCCATTCATTCATGGTCCCCATCCGTTCGTTGAAGACATGGCAGCCCCTGCCAGGAGTTGAGCTTGGCGACCTTGGCCTCAAGATTGGCCTCAATACCACAGATAACGGCTATTCAATTTTCAACAACGTGCGCATCCCAAGACCAAACATGCTGATGGGACTTGCTCAAGTCGCATCTGACGGCACTTATTCCAGGAGAGGGCGCGTTCAAGCAGCATACAGTACCATGCTGCTCGTCCGCGTTGAAATAATCAAGGTGGTTGCGTTGCAGCTCGCTCAAGCTACCACAATTGCCACACGCTACTCCACTGTTCGCACGCAGGGATATGGCCATTACTCCAAATCCGACATTGAAGTACCATTAATGTACTATAAGTCGCAGCACTCCCGTCTGCTTGGGTTAAACGCTCAGGCTTTCGCTCTTTACTTTGCCTCCAAAGCATGCGCCAGAGTTTATCAGGATCGGAGGGAGTCCACGCCCTATATTCATGCAATGGTATCAGGGCTAAAAGCATACGCCACTCGGACAGCGGCGGATGGTGCCGAAGACGCTCGCAAATGCTGCGGGGGCCAGGGCTACAGCGTTCTATCTGGGCTACCCGACATTGTGGCTCTGGTAACCCCTCAATGCAGCTGGGAAGGCGACAACATTGTCTTGTACCAGCAGACGGCTAGGTTTCTGATGGATTGTGTTCATTCGATACATCAAGGCAAAGATACCCACCCATCAATGTCTTACATCATCGATGCGATCTCCTCCACAGCAGCCTCGCAATCCAGATGCACAGCTACCGCCTCAACATTGCTGCTTCCAGAGACTCACCTCACCCTCTTCCATCACCGCGCTGCACGCCTTCTCCTCTCAACTTTCGCAGCTAAGTCTAAGACAACAGCAACCGAAGGCGCGGCAAAAGCTTGGAATAAGCATATGTTGCGCCTGAATGCCGCCGCACGAGCTCACATCGAAGTTTTTGTCCTCGAAGCATATCTCGCTCATGTGGCTGCCATCCCCGACACAGCAACGCGCCTCGTCATGCAGAAGAACTGCACACTCTTCGCGCTCAGTTCCATACTAGGCAATACTGATTCTTTCGAGGATGGCTACCTAGGTCTAGATCAGGCAGATGCAATGAGAGAGATTACAAATGGCTTAGTAGAGGATCTCGTGCCGGAGGCAGTGGCGCTGACTGATGTGTGGGCGTTCAGTGATGCGAACTTGAAGAGCGCGATTGGGGTGTGGGATGGAAACATCTACGAGACTTTGATGAGTTGGACGAGGCAGTTGCCTGTAAATCTCAATTTGCAGAAAGAAGGGGGCGGAGTGGCTGGGAGCGCGTGGAGGGAGGTGATTGGACCTATGATAAAGCCGAGGGAGACAAATGGATTCCCAGAATCGGTAGTCAAGGTCAAGAGTAAACTTTGAAAGCAATTCAATTGTCGTTGCGGTATCTAGGTACAACTTCCTTTCACTTTATTTGCTATGAAGCACTCCCTTTCTTATTGTACATCTTAGGATGCGTGACGAGAATCCTGCGATTACTCAGTTACTGGCGTCATATTTTATCTATTCCTTGTAATGGGGCAGATTCGCGCTTCCATTCCCAGTCTTGCACATCTCACCGGATATAGATACTTGGAATTTTAGTGGTAAATCTTTAGGTTGAAGTGTCACGGGGTGACCCCGTGTTGAATAGGTTTACCCGGGGGTCCCGCTGGCTAGGCCAAAAGACCAAATTCCACGCTGGGAAGCGTGGTCCTATTCTACTACATATGGGTGCCCAGGCCTAGAACCATAACAGAAGCTATTTATAGCAATTAATAGTGAGGGGCGGATATAAGGCGCTCGATAGTCCGGACAAGTAGTCTAGAGACCTAAATCGATCCAAATTAAATTATAAAATTATAGGGCGAATAGGGTTAGGGTTAGAGCAGAATATAAAGAATTTTAGGTAAATAGAGACTTTTTTACTCGCAGCTACTATTAGTATATCTCGTCTCTTCTTTAACTTATTTTTTTTTTAATAAAGAGTAAAATTATAAAAAGAATATTAATAAAGAAGATAATCTTTTCTATTTTTTTATATTTATTTTTATTTATATAAGGTAGAGGTTATTATTATTAATTACTAATATTATTATAATTATAATACTCTAAAATATAAGTTATAACTACTTAAAGTTTATAGAGCTAATAATAATAAATCTTTATAATAATATATAATATTAAAATTCTTAATTTCGCGCGTTATTATAAAGATCTATATTTATTAATTATAACTTAGAGTTATCGACGTACTAAGTAATCGATTAATATAAATAATTATTATTTATAAATAATATTATATTCTAAATAATAATAGTAAATAAATAAATCTATATATAATTTTCTTAGCTATTAACACTTTATTTATCTCTTTATAATCGTTTTTATATTATTATTATATCGTATTATACTCTAATAATTACTTAAGTATCGAGTATATCTTAATATAAAATATTAATTAAAACTCTAATCGAAATTTTATTAGCTTATATAAAATTATACTTATTAATAAATATATAAGCTTTATTCGTATAGCGCTTTTAATTAAATAAGTCTCTTATTAGTCTTTAAGTCTTATTAAGTCGCGATTATTATATTAATTAATAGATAGCGTTTATTATAATCGTCTATATTAAAATATCGTCTCTTAATAATTCTATAGCGACGAACTTTTAGATTAATAATATTATAAATATTTCTTTCTAAGTCTATAACCGACTATACTAGCGAGTATTATTATTTATAAATATCTTTTATATTAATAAGTATTATTATTTACTATTATTATTATTAAATTAGTCTCTTTTTAAATTATCTTCTATTAATACTAATCTTATTATAAAGCGCGCTATTTAGTACTATTCTCTATCTTAATCTTCTTAATTAATATATATATTAGAGAACTTATTATTTATTTTATTAATTATTTAATCTTCTCTATATCTCTATTAAATTCTTCTTACTTATCTAAAGAAAGTATAAAATAAAAGTAAAATAAATATATTAATAAATCTATAATATATAGTTATAATTATATAAATATTAAAAAAATTCTATATATATATAGAGAAGAAATCTATTATTTATTAATAAAAAAAATAAATAATTAAAACTACTTAATTAAAATAAGAAACTATATATTATCTTAATAATATATATTATTTATTAATAATATAGTTTATTCTCTTAGCGCTTATTCTATTTTAATATAAAATAAGTAATATAAGCTTACTTAATAAATTACTTAATTTATCTTAACACGTAACTATTATTAACTCTATTATTAGAGTTCTTATTATATAATCTATTCTAAGTACTTCTATATATAATAATATTATTCTACGTATTTACTAATACTTCTACTTAGTATATATTATTCGTAGACTACTTATTATATATATATTAAGAGATAATATAGAATTTTCTATAGATTTAAAGTATTATTAAATTTATAAATTATTAAGTATATTATTATATATTATAAAGTTATTATAATATTATTACTAAGCTATTCTTATTACTTAGTAAATCTAAAGACTTTAGTTAAATTTAATAAAACTTATTATCTCTTTAATTAAAAGTATTTATAAAGTATAATTAAATAATTATATTAAATCTTTTATCTTTAATAATATATTATAAATTATTTATAGAGAATATATTTTTAATATCTTCTTATTTAACTAAATATTATTTATAAACAATATAGAGTTTATATCTTTTATAATATTTACTTACTAATATTAATAAACTATTATATATTATTCGCGAACGATATTTATTCGCTAATATTATATTATTTATAGATAATATATAGCGAGTAGTTATTAATTAACTTACTCTTTATAATATAGAATCTATATTTTTTAGATTAAGAGTATATTAATTATTAAGTTACTAACTCGTTAAATAGCGTAGTAATAAGACTAGTCTTAGTAAACTTTAATATTATATTAAATATTTAAAAAAGAAGATCGAATATAATAAAATACTATTATAAAAGAAGAACTATAAGATCTTTAATCTATATTATATTAATAAAGACTTATAAGATAATTTTATACTAACTTTTATATTACTTAGCCTAATAATTTTAATATCGTAGAAGTCGAATACTAAGTTATATTATAGCGAGAGAAAATTAGCGAGTACTCTTAATAATCTAATTATTAAGTATTAGCTCTATTACTTTAAATATTTAATAAGATCTTTATTTTAAAAATATACTAATTATCGAGTTACTAACCCGTTAAATAGTATAGTAATAAGGTTAATCTTAATAAACTCTAATATTATATTAAGTATTTAGAGAAGAAGATTAAGTATAATAAAGTACTATTATAGAAGAAGAATTATAAGATCTTTAATCTATATTATATTAATAATAACTTATAAGATAATCTTATATAGTATAAGACTAAACTTTATAATATAAAAATAAAGAAGTAGCTTCTAATTTAGAATATTAATTATTTATATAATAAGATTAATATAAACTACGCGATATTTAAAAAGCTAAATAATAATTTAATTAAAATATAAAAGACTATTAAGATCTAAAGTAACTAAATCTTTAGTATAAAGAATATATTAAAACTTTATAATACTTTTTAACGCTTTAATTCTTCTACTAGCGCGTTTATTTAGATATATAACTAGCTATCTTTAATATATAATACTTTAAATAATCGCTTCTCTTATATTTAATTAACTAATTTAGCTTTAATTCTATATTATTAGTTATTTACTTATCTACTCTTTTATTTACTACTCGTCTTTAGCGTCTCTAATAATTATAATTAATCTCGTCTTATATCTATCTTAACTCTATTCTATAACCTCTTTTTAACTTAGTAAGGTATTCTTATTTACTAAATTATTAACTAAATCTTCGGCGTTAAACTTATTATAAAATTTATTCTCTTTTTCTATATAATTAAAATCTAGACTAGTAACTACGTTAGCGTTCTTAATTAATATAAGAATTAATCTATTTCTAATACTTTATATATCGCTCTTATTATTACTATAGATCCTCGTAACGCTATTAAGCTTATCGACTCTAGTAAGACGCGCCTTTTACTCGTTATTCGCGTTATTAACTAGTACTAGTCGGAAAGGTTTAGAATATCTTACTTAAAATCTTATTTTAAGTAGCCCTATATCGTATCGTAATATAAGATATAAGAGATTAGATACTATACCTTTATAAAGATTTAGTATAGAATTTAAATAGAATATTTTACGATATAGAATATTAGCGATATAGTCTTATAGTATAGAATAATTATAAGATATTTTATTAAGATATTCTATAGAATATTTCGTAAGATATTCTAGATAGCGAATAAGATAAGATCTTTTATCTATATTAAAGATAATACTATAGTCTACTCTAATATATACTTATTAATATTATTAACTAGAATAATATCTAGAACGCTATTTAAATAGTAAGTTAATAATAATATTATATAAAAATATATAAGATAATTTAATTAATATTAGAATTATATTACTTACTTTAATTTTATTAAAAGACTTTAAATATTTCTTTATCTTCGCTATTCTTTTATTATTTTATTTTCTTCTATAGCTATTTAAATTAAATTATTAAGCGAATCTCTCTCTAATTATAAATCTCTCTTTAACTATAAATTTTTTTCTAACTATAAATCTCTTTTTAATTATAAATCTCTATTTAAATATAAATTTCTACTTAATTATATATCTTTACTTAGCTACTTATCTCGATTATTTATAGATATCTTCTTTCTTCTTTTAAATAATATAGAATCTTAAATATTCGGCTCTCTCTTACGCTTTTAAGTTCTTAACTAAAATAGATTATTAATTATCTCTTTAATTAATATAAAATACTTATAATATTAATAAACTCGTTATTATTATTATTTTTATTATTATTANNTTATTATTATTATTATTATTATTATTATTATTATTATCGTTACTATTATTATTACTATTATTATTATTATTATTATTATAATTATTATTACTACTCTTACTAATATAATTAGTAGTAACTTTATTAAACTCTTAATATAATTAAATTTTATAATTAGCTTTTTTTAATTTAAGTAGTAAACTTATATTTATCTTTAAATTAAGTTTAATCTATTTATTTTAATTTTATTAATATTCCGCGTATAGTACTATTATTTAAGCGTAAAAAATTATAAGTACGTAGTACTTCTAATTTCTATAATATCTTTTAACTATTAAAAAGACTCGCTTATATAAAATAGATTTTTTAGTTATAATTAAAATATTATAAGCTATATAAGCTACTAAAGAAATTTAAGACTTTAACGCTTTTTATTACTTAAGAACTAACTTTTTCTATAGATAAGTAAAAGATACTTTATTAAAATTAAAAATTAAGTAATAACTAAAATAATAACTAGAATACTTATTATTCGCTTTATATTATATTAATTAATTATCTTCTATTTCTAATTCTATTAAAGTACTATTAAAAGCGTTATTAAGCGTCTTAATATAATTTCTTATTTATATAATTCTCTAAATCTAACTATTAATATTAAGGTTTTAATAGCTTTTATATATATCTTTTAATATATTTTAATATATATTTATTTATAGTATTTAGCTAGACTTAACTTTTTAATTTTTTTCTTTAAAAGTTATATTATTATAGCTTAAATATAGAATTATTATTATTTTAAAGAGAAACTCTACTTCTAATTAAATCTTTAAGTAATATATATCTAACTTTTTATTAGCTATCTTAAGATTATTTAGAAGTATCTTCTTTTATAAAGTTTACTTATATTATAACTTCTTTATCTCTTTCTTAATATAATTAAATAGTTTATTATAGATATTAAAAATATAATAAATTATTATATTCTTTTTCTAGCTTATTAGCTTTATAAAGATATAGAAAGACTTTATAAGCTTAATTAAATATATAATTTATAATTACTTAAAAGTAAAGAGTTTAAAATAGTTATTAAAATTAAAATTAAAATACTTATTAATATTATACTAAAGTAGATAAGCTCGTATTAATATATAATATATTAAGTCTTAATAGATTTAAATATCTTAAAAAAGTTTTAAAGTATACTTCTATTAAATTAACTTCTCTTTATTAAATAATTAATACTACTTAATTAAGTAGTTAGCTTTATAAAGATATATTAATTAAATTTTAAAAAAAGCTATCTTACGCTAATCGCTAGCGTTTAGATAAATAATAGTTTTTTAAATTTAAAAGAATTAATAAATAGTTAATTAGAAAGATATCTAGAACTCTTATATCTTTATAAAAATTATTAATAACTCTTTTTTTACTTCTTTAAATTTCTTTATTTTTTCGTTATTTTTCTAATTCTTCTAAAGTTTCTAATTAATTAGATTAATATAAATCTTACTAAGAAGCTTCTTTAGAGATAGTTAAATTATATACGCTATATATAAAATATAATAAAGATAATTCTTATAATTTTTAAAATTATTAAGAACTTCTTCTATCTTAAATATATTAAAGATATTAATATATAGAAGATACTCTATTAATTTATAAAATATTATTTTATTATTTTCTATATTATTAATTATTATAGCTAGAAGTTATTATTTAATATTATATAAAATAAGAATTAGATTTAAAATACTTATATATTTTTTATTAAAGTATTTATCTTTTATATACTTAAATTTAAGAAGTTTCTTATATTATCTTTAGTTAATATTAATATAGAATACTAAGATTACTAAATAGAATTAATAATTATTAGTTAACTATAAATCTAATATTAAAGATATCTTAATATTATTCTAAAATAGATTTTATAGAAAACTCTTTTTAATTTTATTAATCTTAGCTATTAACTAATTCTTAATTATAAATTTAGAGAATAACTTAATAAATAAATTATAATAATAATAAAGTTATAATATCTTAATATATTTATTAATAATAAAGATCTAACTAGTAGCTATAATTTATTAATAAAACTATTTAGAAAAGTCTTTTAATTTAAGAAGTTAACTATTTAATATTACTTTACTATCTTATAAAGCTCTTTTTTAAAAAAGATTAAATATTAATTCTAGTTATAATTCTAATTATTTAATACTAAAATAGTATAAGATTTAAAGATACTTAATTTTAATATCTATTAATAATTATTATCTATTATAGAGAGCTTAGATTTAATTATTTATAATATATTTTTAATTAAAGATATAACTTTATTCTAGTTATACTATATCTAAATACTAAATAAATATAGACTTTATTATAATAGCGATATATAATATATAGCTCTTTTATACTATAAAGAGTATATTTATAAAAATATTTTTATCTTATAATCTTTTTAATTAAAGATTTCTAATTTATATTTTACTAGATATTATTAAACTTAATAGTATTTTAAACTATCTATAATATCTTATTCTATTATTTAAATTATTCTATCTTTTTATTAAAATTAAAGATATAGCTAGCTTTATTCTTATCTCTTATACTAAATAATATAGTAATAATAGAGATAGTATTTTAATTAGAATCTAATAAAGCTTCTTTTTTAAGAGTAAAATTAGATAATATCTTAAAATTAATAATTATTAAAAAGAGATAAAGATAAGCGAGAATTAGTTAAAAAAAGAATAATAATTAAGAAATATAAATATAAAAAATATAAATAAATATAAAATCTTTTAATAGAATCTTTTAATAAAAATTATATTTATATTTAACTTTAATTATTTTTATTTAAAGAATCTTTAAATAATTCTAGTTAGTATTTTAGTACTCTACTATACGCGTAAATTTATTAATATAGTATATTTAGCTTTCTTAAGCGCTTTTTATTAAATCTATAGTTATTATCTACTAATTATAAACTCTTATAGTAAAAAAAGATTTAAATATTATAAATTTTTATAATAATTAATAATTTAACTACTTATTATTATAAACTTTTATAGAAAAGAGAGTATTAATTATTAAATAATATAAACTTCTATAGTATTAAAAAATTTAATAATAAATTAATATAAACTTTTATAGCGCTAAATAATTAAATATATAAAGATCTTAATTTTATATAGAGTTTAATTTTAAGCTTCTATATTACTAATATTATTAAGAGATTAAAATATAAAGATCTTAATAGCGTTATATAAGTTTTTATAGCGTTTCTATAGCGCTAGAATTATATACTTAAGTCTTAATACTTCTTTTAATATAAGTTTTCTATTTTAATTAACTTAATATTTTTAAAGTATTTATTAATTAAAGTTATAATAGATTAATTAATCTTTATTTAATATAATATTATTAAAAGAAATTATTTTAATATATAGCTTTAAGAATTATATATTATATAAAAGAGATATATATAATAATATATAGAAAAGACTTAATAAACTAAAAATAAAAAGTTAATAATATAGTACTAAATTTTCTTTTAACGCGAACTAGTTATAATTAAAAATAATATATTAATAATAAAAGCTTTAATCTCTATTTTAATAAGTATTTTAATTATTATTTTAAAGTTACTACTTCTTTCTAAGTAGTCTTAAAATAAGGCTTTTTAATAAATTCTTTTATTATTATTAAGTATTATAATTATAGCTTCTTTTAATATAATAATTATTTTTTTAAAAGACTTTACTTCTCTATTAACTTAAAACTAGTATATAAATCTTTAATTATAATTAATTAATAAATTAAAATCTTAAACTAATAAAGATATTTAGTTTATTATATAGTTTAATAGTATTTTTTAAATAAATTAAATATTAAGAATCTATTTATAATTACTCTTATTATAACTTTCTATAATAGAAAGTCGCTTAGTAAAAAATAAGAAACTAGAGTTAATATTAAAAAGTTAATTAATAAAAAATAAAAAATTAAAGTTAGAAAGATTAAAAAGTTTAAAGTATTTAAAAATTATATATTATAAAAAAAAAAGTAAATTTAAATTATATATAATTAAAAAAAAATTACTAAGTATAATAATCTAAATTATATATTAATAGAGATTTATTAAATATAAAAAATAGTAAATTTAATTTTATCTTAATTAATATTTAATTAAATAGTAAGAGAGATTTTTAATAATATAAAGTTTAATTATTTTTAAATTT
>JAEUBB010000135.1:0-24582 GCA_018257885.1 Parmelia sp. 050094 | reverse complement strand
AATAGAAATTAAATAAAATACTTTTAAACTTCTTATTAATTATATTAAAGATTATCTTTATAGTAATAATATCGCTATCGAGCTTAAATCTATTTTTAAAAATATTATAGTTATTTTATTAACTAGTAGATTCTAATAGATTATAAAACTTACTTTAAGTAATTCTAAAATATCTATAATTTAAATAACTTATTATATTATAATATATAGTCTTCTCTTAGCGACTAAAAAATTTATATAAAGAAGAAAAATTATTTAAAAAGATTTTTTATTTCTAAAAAAATTAGTTATAACTAGAATAATAATTAAAATTAAGATTAAATATACTTAAATCTTAAAATACTTCGAATAATTATATAAAGTAATATATTAATTTAAATACTTAATCTTTTAAATAAGACTACGTATAACTCTTTATTATATTATAATATATTTATAAAAGATATTAATCTTCTAGTTATAAGCTATTTAAGTATACTTAATCTATTTATTATATATTAATTAGTTAAATATTAAATATTTCTTTAAAGTAGCTATATTATATCTCTTTTAATCTTATTTAAAATCTCGTATTTAGATAGCTATTAAAATATTATCTATTTTTAAAATTAATATTAAATTAAGAATAAAGTTAAATAATATTTATTTATTATTCTCTACTTTTATCTTATTAATATTTATTTAGATCTTACTTCTATTATTCTTAATATATATAATTAATCTTATAATAATATTATTACTAAGTCTATATATAATAATATTATTATATTTATTTATTATTATTCTACTTTAAAGTAAGCTTACTAGAATAATAATTAGAACTTATATAAAGATTTATCTTTTATTTATAATTTAATCTTATATAGTATTCTTTTATATAAGTTTCTTATTAATTAATATATTCTTTTAAACGTTCTTATATCGATATTTTTTAATATAGTATTTAATAATAATAATATTACTCTTCTTAATATTTTTAATAATCTTTTTATTTTTAATAAAGATTTTAATTCTAGCTCTTATATACTTAGTATTAATATTCTTATTAAGATCTTTAATTATTTTATACTTTAATTAAGATTCTATAGAGTAGCTAATCTAGTCTTTTTATAAAATTTATAATAATAACTTCTTAAGCTTAAATTACTTCTATTTTAAAGTTATAAAAAAGTTAATATAGAGACTTTAAATTTAAAATAGAATTCTTATTTTTATACTTTAAAACTTATTTTTCTATTAAGATTATTAGCTCTTATTAATATTTTAGAGATATATTATAAATATATCTCTAGCTATAATAATTAGTATAGACGCGATAATTCTAACTTTAAATATATATAAAGTATAATAATAGATATATATATATATAGAAAGAATATATATAAAAAGAATATATAAAAATAATTAGAGAGTATATAAGAATTTATTAATAAAAGAATTTTAAAATTTAATATAAATCTTAACTCTAAAGACTATTAACTAGAATTATAATTAAAATTAATTATAAAATTTTCTTAAATAAGTAAATTCTAAATACTCTTAATTAAAGTATTTCTCTTAAGCTTTTTATAGATAAAATAAGTAAGTTTAGCGTATTCTATTAAATTTTTAATATAAATTTTAAGCTAAAAGTAATTTTAACTACTAGTAATATATACTATAATTTATTCTTTTATTAATTTAAAATTATATATTTTATTTATCTATTCTCTATTATATCTATCTATTATTATTTAAATTTTAATATTTTTATCTCTTTTAGTCTTCTTTATATCTATATATTATTAATATCTTATCTTTACTACTTCTTACTTACTATTAAATTATAGTATATATTAAAATAATTATACGACGAGCTACGTAATTTAAGACTTAAAAGAAGATAAGTAAATATATTTTAAATACTTACTATAGTATATAAAAAGCTTATTATTATATTTAGAAAAGTATTACTTATATACTATATAATAGAAATACTATAAACGATATATACGCTAAAAGAAGATATAAATTAGAAAATAAGTAATTCTAATTATTATTCTAATTAATATTATATTAAGATTATTAAGCGATAGCGATATAAGAGATTTATTATTATTAAAAAAATATTAATTTATTATACTAATAACTACTATTTTAATATCTTATTTAGAAAATTATAAATAATATTAATAAACTTAAAGAAAAAGCTAGAATTTAGTTATTAATATTAAAAGTACTATAGAAGATAATAAAGATATTTGTTATTAATATATTTAAAGATAAGTAATTAGTATTCTAAAATTAAATAAGATTTAATACTTAAAAATAGATATTAATCTCTTAGTAATTTATAGTAAATATATAACTATTTAGAAAAAGAATATTAAACTCTAAAAATAGCTAATATATTCTAATATAATTAAGAAGAATAAATATAGTAGACTCTAAATACGTTTAAAAAGAAAAAAGAGAAAAATAAGAAGAAGTTAATATATATAATATAATATAAGAGAGTTATATTAAGTACTAAATAATAAGATTATAATTAATTTAGCTTAAGTTTATATATATTAAGTTCTACTTATAAAGTTATATAAGTAATATTAAGTCGAGCTTATAAAGAACTACTTCTAGTAATAATTCTAATTAATATAAATCTAAGTTAAAATATTTCTTTAAGTTTTACTCTATATAAGATATTCTAGTTTAAAATAATATAAAATATTCTATAATTATTCTATATTATAAAACTATATCGTTAATATTCTATATTATAAAACTATACTACTAATATCTTATATTATTCTATAGAGTATAGAATTTAAAGGTCTCGTTCTATACTATACTATAGTATAGTATACGAAGATAATATTTTAAATTATTCTATATCTTTCTAGCTAGTATTAACTAGTTTATTATTAATTTTATCTTTTAATCTATACTTCTTTATAGCTTTTTACTTTATTATAATAATAAAATCTCTAGCTATCGCGATTAGCTAATAAGTAATATTTTATTAAGTATTTATTATAGACTTCTACTCGCTTATACGAAGATAATTATTAATATAAGTTAAGTAAAGAACTTTAAGAATTAGATAAATTAAAATATTATACTATATATTTATAATATATAAGTATAGATCTATAAATTAAATTTATAGAAGTTAATTTAAATACTAGTTATTAAGAAGATTCTACTATATAGAGCTAAATTTAGATATAAGTAGTATTCGCTTTTCTATCGTAATTAAAGAAATATATATATATAAAATACTTTATAAGTATCTAGAAAGAATTAATTAAATAGATTTAAATTTAGATATAAGTAGTAATCTTTCTCTACTTTAATACGTACTCTATTAAATACTTTAATAAGTACTTATTAGCTTCTAATAAGTACTTTATTAAGTACTCTATTAAGTATTTTAATAAGTACTTATTAGCTCCTAATAAGTACTCTTAATAAGTACTTTAATAAGTACTTCTAATAAATCGTAACTTATAGATCTCCTCTTAATATAGAATATTAAAGAGCGAGATCGTATTTTTACTAGTAATAATCTAATTTTTAATCGATTTCTTTATAATATTATATTAGTTTAAATCTTAACTAGAAGGAAAATATATATCTAACTAAGTAGATTATTAAGTTTCTAACTAAATATTAAATTTACTAAGAGAATAAAGAGTAAAATTACGTTCTTATTATAAATAGTTATATTATTACTAGTATAGCTATCTTTCTTCTCTATAGTATTCTTCTTAAATTATAAATAGATTATTTAGTATCTAGCTAACGCGTTAATTTACTATAAGAGAATAGAGAGCGAGATTATATATTATAAGATAGATAGAATTAAGATTAGAGTAGAATATTAAGAATTTTAGGTAAGTAGAACTTTTTTATTTATAATTATTACTAATATATTCTACTTCTTCTTTAGCTCGTTTTTTTTCTAGTAAAGAGTAAAATTATAAAAAGAATATTAATAAAGAAGATAATTTTTTTTATTTTTTTATATCTATCTTTATTTATATAAGGTAGAGGTTATTATTATTAATTATTAATATTACTATAATTATAATACTCTAAAATACGAGCTATAACTGCTTAAAGTTTATAGAGCTAATAATAATAGATCTTTATAATAACGCGCGGTACTAAAATCTTTAGTTTCGTATATTATTATAAAGATCTATATTTATTAATTATAACTTAAAGCTATTAACGTACTAAGCGATTAACTAATATAGACGATTATTATTTACGAATAACGTTATACTCTAAATAATAATAGTAAATAAATAAATCTATATATAACTCTTTTAGCTATTAATACTTTATCTACTTCTTTATAATTATCTTTATATTATTACTATATCGTATTATACTTTAACGATTACTTAAGCGCTAAGCGTACTTTAATATAAAATATTAATTAAAGCCTCGATCGAAATTCTACTAGCTTATATAAAACTATACTCGCTAATAAATATATAAGCTTTATTTATATAATACTCTTAATTAAATAAATCTTCTATTAGTCTTTAAGTCTTATTAAGTCGCGATTACTATATTAATTAATAGATAGCGTTTATTATAATTATTTATATTAAAATACCGTCTTTTAACGATTCTATAGCGGCGGACTCTTATCTTAATAATATTATAAATATCTCTTTTTAAGTCTATAATTAATTATATTAGTAAGTATTATTATTTATAAATATCTTCTATATTAATAAGTATTACTATTTATTACTATTATTACTAGATTAGCCTCTTTCTAAATTATCTTCTATTAGTACTAATCTTATTATAGAGCGCGTCGTTTAGTACTATTCTCTATTCTAATCTTCTTAGTTAATATATATATTAAAGAACTTATTATTTATTTTATTAATTATTTAATCTTCTTTATATCTCTATTAGATTCTTCTTACTTATCTAAAGAAAATATAAAATAGAAGTAGAATAAATATACTAGTAAATCTATAATATATAGTTATAATTATATAAATACTAGAAGAATTCTATATATATATAAAGAAGAAATTTATTACTTATTAATAAAAAAAGTAGATAATTAAGACTACTTAATTAGAGTAAGAAACTATACGTTATTCTAGTAATATATATAATTTATTAATAATATAGTCTATTCTCTTAGCGCTTATTCTACTCTAATATAAAATAAGTAATATAAGCTCGCTTAATAAACTACTTAATTTATCTTAACGTGTAACTATTATTAACTTTATTATTAGAGTTCTTACTATATAATCTATTCTAAATATCTCTATTTATAATAATATTATTCTGCGTATCTACTAAGACTTCTACTTAGTATATATTATCTACGAACTACTTATTATATACGCGCTAAGAGACGATATAGAATTTTTTATAAATTTAAAGTATTATTAGACTTATAAATTACTAGATATATTATTATATACTATAAAGTTATTATAATATCGCTATTAAGTTATTCTTATTACTTAATAAATTTAAAGACTTTAGCTAAATTTAATAGAATTTATTATTTCTTTAATTAAAAGTATCTACGAAGTATAATTAAGTAGTTATATTAAATCTCTCTATCTTTAATAATATATTATAAGTTATTTATAAAGAATATATTTTTAATATCTTTTTATTTAACTAGATACTATTTATAAATAATATAGAGTTTATATCTTCTATAATATTTTACTCGCTAATATTAATAAACTATTATATATTATTCGCGGATAATATTTATTCGCTAATAATATATTATCTATAGATAATATATAGTAAGTAATTATTAGTTAACTTATTCTTTATAATATAGAATTTATATTTCTTAGATTAAGAGTATACTAATTATCGAATTACTAATTCGTTAAATAGTATAGTAATAAGGCTAGTCTTAATAAACTCTAATATTATATTAAGCGTTTAGAGGAGAAGATCGAGTATAATAAAGTACTATTATAAAAGAAGAATTATAAGATCTCTAATCTATATTATATTAGTAAAGACTTATAAGATAATCTTATACTAACTTTTATATTACTTAGCTCGATAATTCTAATATCGCAGAAGTTAAATATTAAGTTATATTATAATAAGAGAGAGCTAGCGAGTACTTTTAGTAATCTAATTATTAGATATTAGCTTTATTACTCTAAATATTTAGTAAGATCTTTATTTTAAGAGTATACTAATTATCGAGTTTCTAACCTATCGAATAGCGTAGTAATAAGGCTAGTCTTAGTAAACTTTAATATTATATTAAATATTTAAAAGAGAAGATTAAGTATAATAAAGTATTATAATAGAAGAAGAATTATATAATCTCTAATCTATATTATATTAATAATAACTTATAAGATAATCTTATATAATATAAGATTAGATTTTATAATATAGAGATAAAGAAGTAGCTTCTAATCTAGAATATTAATTTCTTATATAATAAGATTAATATAAATTACGCGGTACTTAAGAAGCTAAATAATAACTTAATTAAAGTATAAAAGACTATTAAGATTTAGAGCGACTAAATCTTTAATATAAAGAATAGATTTAAATTCTATAGTACTTCTTAGCGCTTTAATTCTTCTATTAGCGCGTTTACTTAAATATATAGCTAGTTATCTTTAGCGTATAATACTCTAAATAGTTATTTTTTTTATATTTAACTAATTAATCTAGTTATAATTTTATATTACTAGTTATTTATTTATCTATTCTTTTACTTACTACTCGTTTTTAGCGCTCTTAATAATTATAATTAACTTTATTTTATATCTATTCTAACTTTATTCTATAATCTCTTTCTAATTTAGTAAGGCGTTCTTATTTATCTTTAGTACTTTTAATAATTATAATTAACTCTATTCTATATCTACTTTAATTCTATTCTATAATCTCTTTCTAACTTAGTAAGGTATTCTTATTTATTAAATTATTAACTAAGTCTTCTTTAATATTAATCTTATTACGGAATTTATTCTCTTTTTCTATATAATTAAAATCTAGACTAGTAACTACGTTAGTATTTCTAATTAGTATAAGAACTAATTTATTTTTAATACTTTACGCGTCGCTCTTATTATTACTATAAATCTCTATAATATTTAATTAACTAATTTAGCTTTAATTCTATATTATTAGTTATTTACTTATTTATTCTTTTATCTATTACCTGTCTTTAATATTCTTAATAATTATAATTAATCTCGCTTTATATTTATTCTAATCTTATTCTATAACCTCTTCTCTATCTAGTAAGGTATTCTTATTTACTAGACTATTAACTAAGTTTTTAGCGTTAATCTTATTACGGAATTTACTCTCTTTTTTTATATAATTAAAACCTAGACTAGTAACTATATTAGCGTTTTTAACTAGTATAAGAACTAATCTATCTTTAATACTTTACGCGTTATTCTCGCCGTCGCTATAGACTTTTATAACGTTATTAAGCTTATTAGCTCTAGTAAGACGCGTCTCTTACTTATTATTTATATTATTAACTAGTTTATTATCGACTTTATCTTTTAATCTATACTTCTCTATAGCTTCTTATTTTATTATAATAATAAAATCTCTAGCTATTACGGTTAGCTAATAAATAATATCTTATTAAGTATTCGCCGCGAGCTTCTACTCGCTTATATAAAGATAATTATTAATATAAGTTAGATAAAGAGCTTTAAAAATTAAATAAATTAGAATATTATACTACGTATTTATAATATATAGTATTTACTTTAGTTTCTTTTTATCTATAGTATTTCTCGCGATTCTATTTAGAATAATCTAAATCGTATCTAGTATAAAGCTATATATATTAATATTCTTATACTCTTAAAACTATATATCTATTTATTAGACTTCTCGCCTATAGATCTAAATAGCTATTTTAATCTTAGTAATATATATAGTTATAATAAGAAATCTATATAAAATCTATAAATACTAAGTAGTATAGCGATCTTAATATCTCTAGTTATTACGCCTATAAAGAATACTATTAAGATTAAGTATTTATACTAGGCGATAATACTACTTATATTTTAAAGTATTTTATCTACTAATATTAATAAACTATTAAATATTATCTATAGATAATATTTACTCGCTAACTCTATAATATTTATAAATAATATATAGCGAGTAGTTATTAGTTAGCTTACTTTTTATAATATAGAATCTATATTTCTTAGATTAAGATTAAGATAATTTTAACTTAGTTATACTCTCTATATCTATAGATTTATCGCGATATTATAGATTTCTTTTAAATTAATATTATTAATTTCTCTAGACTAGTATTAATAGTTTAGAAATAATTATTATAACTATTAACTTACTATAGTATAACCTCTATTAATATAATCTCTATTAGTATAATCTTTATTAGTATAATCTCTATTAGCTAAATATTATTCGCGAATAAGATTATACTAAGAGAATAAATATAAATATACGTATTAGTACTTTCTTAGTATATCTATAACTTTTAATTCTTTATTCTTTTATATTATCTTTTATATCTATATTTCTTTTTTACTTCTAGTATTCTCTTCTTCTCTTATTAGCTAGATATTATTCGCGGATAAGATTATATTAAGCTAATAAAAATTAATAATAAATAAACGCGCTAGCGCCTTTTTAGCGTACTTTTACTTTTAAATTTTAATTTATTTTTAACTCTTTTAATTCTTTTTTTTTTTATATTACTTACTTTATTTATATTCTTCTTTTATTACTTTTAGTACTTAAATAGTACTTATTATTACTAGTAGATAGTATATAAACTTATATTTTTAGCTTTTAGCTAATTTTTAAATAAAAAATTAATAATTTTAAAGTAAGTAAAATCTTACTTCTAGATTTAGATCTAGACGCGTCTTATTTATAAATAATAATCGCCTTAAATTGCTTATTAATAATCGTCTAGATCTCTTCTCTATATAGGAAATTTATTTAGATATTAATATATATTATTTACAGATATTATATATCTAAAACTACTTATTAATAATTATCTAGATCTCTTCTTTATAAGTAAAGTAGATTTAGGCTTTAGTAATTATTATTTATAAATAATATTCGCTCTAAACCGCCTTTTAATATATATTTAGATATTCTCTTAATTAGGGAATATCTTTTAGATATTAATATATATTATCTACGAACTATATATATTTAAAACTACTAGCTAACCTTCTTCTAGACTATAATTGATATTATACTATCTTATAAGAATAAGAAAAGTGTAGCTAACGCGCCGACTATACTAATAAAGTTAAAGACTAAGAAAATCTTAATTAACGCTTTAATAATATTAATAAAGTAAAAGATTATAAAGTTTAACTCTAATTTAACTTCTTTATAACGTACTCGCCTTAATTAATTAGCGCTAAAGTTTAATCTAAATTATATATTTCTTCTTAATACTAAGAAAGTATAGTAAGTCGAGTAAAGACTTTATAAGTATTTTAAATTAGAATAGACTAATTAACTAATTATTATTAAAGAATTTAAAAAGTTATAGCCGCTTTTTAAATACTTTTTTAGCGCTAAATTAAACGGGTTTAGAGCTAAGAATAAGTTAAAAAAGATATAAGTTTATATAAAGAATATCTTTAAGATACTAAATAATCTCTTAAATAAGAAATAGCTCTAAATAGATATAATTATACTTTTAAAGTTAAAGATTCTATAGAGTACTCGACTTATTATATTATTTATTATTATAATACGAGATCTTCTTAAACTGTTCTTAAAGTTATACTAGAAAAGTATTATATTTAATATATCGTAGTTTTATAAATATTATTATAAAGATTAATATCGAGCTCTACTATTCTTTAAGACGCTAGTATAAAAGAATAACGCTATATAAGAGATTAACTCTATATCTAGTAAAAAGTAAAATAATTAAGTATAGTAACTCTAATTCTATAATTTTAATTAAAATACGAATAAGAATTTATTATTCGTAAATAATAATTAATCTTTATAGACTATAGAAAATATCGGCCTTAATATAAAATTTATTATATATATTATAGAATAATAACGGCTCGCGACAGAAAATAAAAAGCGAAATATAATTAAATTAAGATAAAAGAATAAAAGTCGCTACGAATTATAGAAGTATAAGAGAGAAAAGATAAAAATATTCTATAATATAATTAAAGAAATTAAGTATAAAGATAGATTTAATATAAATATAATATAAAAAAGATTTCTTTAGAGTCGATTATAAATAAGCGCGGCGAGTATAGCGACTATTATTAATAATATAATATAGAGTATAATAATACTCTACTCTATATTAAATAATAATATTATTATTATTTCTACTATTATAAATATAATTACTAACGCTAAACGCGCTTTTAAGAGAGATATATAAGATATTTAAAAAATTATATTAAATCTAATCTATAAAGTCGCTATCTTAAGAGATATATTAGGGAATTTAATATAAATTAAAAATAATAATTACGAGACTTTCTAGAATCTTTATAATTATATAAATAATATTAGCGTTATAATATTAAGCTATAAAAAATTTTACGCGCTTTTTAGTTTTAATTTTAACTTCTCTATTATTAGCTACTACTCGCGGAATTAGCTTAATAAACTAAGAAAGTTTTAAAAACTTAAATTATATTAAGTTATTATTCTAATCTAGTTTCTAAAGATAGTCTATATTAAGCTAAGTAGAGATATATATAGCGATAATATAAAGTTAAATAAAATAATCTTCGCTCTTATCTTTATTTTATATTACTTTCTTATTATCTACTTAAAGTATAAGAAGACTTCGTAGCCCCCTTAGCTCTTTAATAATCTAATATTATCTATAAATAATAATAAGATAAACGTTACTACCTCTATTTAAACTTCTATATAATTATTATTTATAGATAATAATAACTCTAATAATAATATATCTATCTAGCTATTTAAGAATATATAATTATTTATAAATAATAATAATCTAAACGCCGCTACTTCTAACTCGCTATTTAAGAATATATAATTATTTACGAATAATAATAATCTAAATACCGCTACTTCTAACTCGCTATTTAAGAATATATAATCGTCTATAAATAATAATATATACGACGATAATAAATAAAACGATAGTATATTAATATCGAAATCGTAGAATATAGAGAATAAATTATAAAATTTAGAGAATAAATTATAGAAGATAAAGAATAAACTATAGAATTTTAATTTAAACTATAATAAGAAAAAAGCTATTAAAGTCTATAAGCGTTATTAGATAAATATTAAAGTTAAAGTAGCTTAAGCTCGAGCTCTTTATATAAATATTATAAAGAAAGAGTATAAAGCTACTATTATTATAGCTTTCTTTTAAGAATTAATAATATAAAAGAATAAGATAATATACTACTTCTTTTTACTCGAACTTAAATAATTCTATAGCTTATTTAAGAAAGTTAGATAAAGTAATAAAAGTATTTATTTTAGTATCTTAATTATTAATCTTTTAAATTATCTTATATTCTTATTTTTTAAGCCGAAGATGTTTTAATATATCGTTTTAATTAGCTATATAATATAGAGTCGTTATAGTATATATTAAGATAATAAATATAAGAAATTTAGAAATCGAAATCTTCTTATAAAGCTTTATAAAAAGAGATTAGATTAGAAGAATAATAACTCGCGATATAATAAGATAGAATATTTAGAGAAGCTACTTAATTAAGTATATAATTATTATTTCGATATCTTTAATATACTTCTACTTAATAAGTCTTAGAAAATTAAGAGTATTTAAATATTAATTTATTAATTTATAAAAGATTTAGCCGCGCTAACGAAGTTTCTATTTATAATAACTTTTATAATTAATTACTTAATCGACTTAGTAGATTTCTTAAGCCTCTTCTAAAATAACGAATAGAAAATACTTAAATTAATAATATTAATATTTAAAGACTATAAAGTAACTAAGAATAAATTAGTAAACTAGAACTTATTTATAAATAATATTAATTAATATCTATAGCTTATAAACTCTATAATATATCTTATCTAAGCCTCTTTTAATATCGATAATATAAGATATTTAATTATATCGCTTACTAATAGATTCATTCTCTCTATACTAGTACTTATATAGATTAAGCGAATTACGACTACTTAGATAATAACTTATTAAGATAAGATTTAGATTAAAGTAAATATTTCTTTAATAATTTAATTAATTATCGAGCTAGAAATAGAAATCTTAAAGCTCGCGGACTATATTTAAAATTATATAATATACGCTTAAAATCTTAGCGATAACAATAATAATAATAAGCTTAATTAATAAAATATAATCTACTATTAATATCTCTATCTTATTATTATTAGTAATAACTTACTTAAGATTAGTAATAATAATACTAAGCTCGTTATTATTAAAAAGTTTTATTACTTTTATAAAGACTATAATATAACTTACTTTTAGAAAGCTATATATATTAATCTTAGTATATCTATTTATATAGATTAACTATTTATAGACTTTTATATTTATTAAAAGTTAGTAAAGCTAATATATCTCTACTTTCTAGTATACTCTATTTATAATAATAACTTATATAAGATAATTATCTTTTATAATTAGTCTTTAACGTAGTAGCTAATTAAGATTCTAATTATAATTATAAAGTTTAATATTATAGCGATTTATATAAAGTATAAATAATATAATTAGAATATTGCTATTAATACTTTTAATAACTTAAATAATTTTATCTAGATCTTAATAACTAGTATATAAATTTCTACTATTACTCTAAATCTTTAATATAACTATAGTAATATAATCTTTTTAGACGTCTTTATAAATACCTAGTAAACCTTATAGATTAAGGCTCGTATTATATAAATTAGTTAAATTTATATCTATAAGTACTATATTTTTATTACTAACTACTTATATAACTAGATATTATAGTTTAAGGCCGTATTAAAAATAATTAAAATTATTAGAAGTTATACTAGAAAGATTATATATAAGAATAAAATTAAATATTTTTAAGATACTTATCGTAATTATTAATAAAATAATAAGAAGATTAGAGATTACTTAATTAATACTATCTATAAAGATAATTATATAACTATATTTAGATAGCGTTTATATAGAGAAAGATAAAATAATCTTTAAAATTTAATAAAAAAGAACTTTCTATCTATAGAGATCGAATTTTATTAGAAATTTAAGCTAATTAAGTAATATAAGAAGCTTCTTTATTTTTTAAAAAAAAGTAGTAAGTCTATTCTTCTTATTATTATTTATAAATAATAAGTACTCTAAAGTTTACTTTTTTATATATTATTTATAAATAATATATATCTTTATATCTTCTCTTCTTTATATTATTTATAGATAATATATATCTTTATATCTTCTTTTCTTTATATTATCTATAAATAATATTTATCTTTATATCCTCTTTTCTTTATATTATTTATAAATAATAATTACTTTTATAAACTATATATTAATATTTTTTAATTACTAGCTAAAGATTCCGCGATACTTAATTAATTTCTAATAGTAGATTTCTTTATCTTTACTAGTTATTTCTTTATTTCTATTAATTATCTTTCTATCTTTACTAATTATTTCTCTATCTTTACTAATTACTTCTCTATCTTTAGTAGTAATTTCTTTATCTCTATTAATTAATTCTCTATCTTAATTAGTTATTTCTTATTTAGTAACTATATTACTTTTCTATATAATAAATCTTACTTTTCTCGTATATCTCGCTTATCTTTATAGAATTAAGATACTTTTAGATATAAATCTTTTATAGATAACTCTTCTATATATATTCTAATTCTAATATTTAATATATATTTTTTATAGAAGTCGATTATTTACTATATAAAATAATAATAATAATAGAAGAGTATATAATTATTTTTAAAAATTATATCTAATAATCTATAAAGAATATTATTTAAGTTAATAATATTTAAGTTAACTCTTATTTAAGCTTAATCTCTTATAAAAGTTTAAGTCTAAGTTTTTATAAAAGATAAAGCTTTTATAAAAGATAAAGCTTCTATAAAAAATAAAGTTTCTATAAAAGATAAAGCTTCTATAAAAATAACTATTAAGAAAGATACTATAGATAAGAAAGATAATAAAGATTAAACTATACTTTTTAAAAAGACTATCTCTAATAATATTAATAAAAGTAATACGTCTTAAAAGCTTCTTTTAAAGAGTAAGTATAAGTCTACTAGCCTCCCCTTAAATATAGAAACTTATAAGAGATATAGAATAATATTAAGCTATATTAATATAACGTATAATCTTAATAGCTTTATTAAATCTCTTTACTTATCTAATTAACTCGCTTTATAAGATAGCGATACTCTTAACTCTAAGTCTTATATATTTATAGAAGATAACGCGATAAGTAATATAAATAATATATCTAATATAGTTAATAACTTAAATAAAGATAATAATAGTAATAATAATAATATTACTATATATTATAATAATAATAATAACTCGCTATATATTAATAAGTACTAGAGATATAGCGATTTTAGAAGAAAGAGATAATTTAAAAAAGAAAAGAGAAGAATTTAAATTAATCTTTTAATTATTTAATTTATTAATAATAAATATTATTTATAAATAATATCTATCTATTTCTTTCTTATTAGCGTAATATATTATCTATAAATAATATTTATCTACTTTTATCTTTTTAATATAGTATATTATTTATAAATAGTATCTCTCTAGTTCTTTTCTATTAATATAATTAATTATCTATAAATAGTATCTATCTATTTTCTTTTCTTAAACTTAGTTAGATTTTAGAGTAAATTAGAAAGAATTATTATACTATATTTATTTCTAATCTATTATATAATATTATATAATATTCTTATACTATATAGATAAGAACTTCGTTAATCTTAACTAATACTTAAGCTTTATATTTAGAGTTATAATCTTTATTTATTTTATAGATAAGGTTCTTATTTATAATATATTTTAGCGATTTATAATATAACTATATTATATATACTAATTACGTACTATCGAGAACTATAGTTTACTCTATATATATAAATAAATATCTCTTTAACTAGAATATAGAGATAAAGTCTAGTTAATTAAGCTTTAAACTAATTATCTTATAATATTTATAGATAATATTTAAAAGCTTTTTATCTATAAAGCTACTATTAATTAGCGCCTTTTAAGAAAATCTTAGCGCTATTATTTTATAGAGATAGCTTTAAAAAAAACTCTAAAGCTAAGCTATCTTAATATAGAGATAGCTACTAATAATATATTACTTATTATTATCTTAAGCTAACTTTTACTTAGTTTTATCGCTATTAAAAATATTTATTATAGAATATAATAATACTAAGAATTAATATTAATAGAAAATTAGAGTAATATTATAAAATCTTAATCGCTAGTTCTAAGCGATCTTAGAATAATTAGTAATATATTTATATCTTAATCTCTAAAGTCTATAAGTAATCTAAAGTTTAAAAGTATATAATTAAAGTTACTAAATATCTAGTTAAGATAAAGAAAGTATATAGAAATAAAATTAATAAGATAAATAAAAATAACCTTATAAATAGAATTTTAGAAGTAGTAAAAGATAAGAAATCTTTATCTTCTTTATACTTAAGTTACCTCTAATCGCAATTTAAGATACGAGATAATATAGATATCGCGAGAAGTAAAGAAGATAATATAAGTATTATAAAGAGTAAAGAAGATAGATTAGATAAAGAGAATATATATACTTTATATATTCTTAAATTATTCTAGATATAATACGTACTACTAATAGAGTTATTATATTACTTTACTTATTTAGTTACGTTACTATCTCCGCCTAATTCTAAAAGAGTTCGATTATATTTACGAATAATATATAATAATATATCGTCTTAGCTATATTACTAAAGAAGAAAGATATTCTATATAAGATAAGAAATATAAGAAAATAGAAATTAAAGAGATATAATCTACTTAACTTCTTATATAAAAGCTTTAATAATAATTAATATTACTTTAATTTAAACTTTAGCGAAGACTTATAAGATTTTAAAAATTAGAGTAACTTCTATTAAGATAATTAAGATATTTAATTTAATTTAAGTTAATTCTATTCGAGCGTTATTAAGTTTAAGCTTAAATAGATAAAGAATATAGATTTAGATATTCTATAAAAAATCTATATTTTTTATCTATCTTTTTATAGCGTCTATATTAATTATACGCTAATATTAAATTTTAAGATATTAAGTTATTAAGAGTCTAAGTCTTATACGCTAGATTGTGCTTATAAGAAGAAAGCGTAATTACTTATAAAATTAGCTTATAATTCTCTATAACGCGGTAGCGAAAGCTTATAAATTTCTATAAGTAAAACTTTTAGTAAAACTAAAATCTAGATAACTTCTATTAAGATTATTAAAAGAATTAATTTAAGCGCTATTAAGTCTAAGCTTAAAAAGATAAAGAAGACTAATAAAAAGTCGTTAAATTCTAATAACTTTAACTCTAACTTTAATAATAATAAGATATAGAATAATAATAACTTTAATAATAAATATAAAGAATCTTATATTAAGCGCGCGAAGATATATATTAAGAGCCTATTTTATTACTATCCTCTATCTTTAAGAATAGCGATAAAGAGATAAATATATTAATTAAAGCTTTTTAATATAAGTCTTATAGCTTAAAGATATCTACTTATAATTAATTAACGTATAAAGTACGAATATTTATAGTAACCTAATTAATTATAATAGTAATAATAATAAGAATAATAATAATAAGAATAAAAATATAAAGAAGAACTACGTTAATACTAAAGTACTATAATTATTTCTTAATAACGAAAATATAATTAAGGCTTTTAAAAAGAAGAGTCTTATTATATTTCTTTCTACTACTCTAATTAAATCTAATATAATAGAAGTAATCTAAAAGAAAGACGACTATATAAGTAAGTATAAGAATAAAAAAGAGTTTTTTAGAAATAAAGTTATAAGCTAAAAGATAGAGAATAACTAGCTCTTTAATAATTATATATAACTCTTTAATAATCTTAATTAGTTCTTTAATATCGAATCTTAGAATATACTATTTAATAAAAAATACTAAGATTATTAATTCTTTAATAATATATATATATCTACTTATAACTAAGTCGACTTTTAGATATCTAGTAGCGAGAATAACTTTATATAAGAAAATATAATAAAGTAATTTAGAAAAATTTAAGATTACTAGAGTTAAAACTCGAACTTTAATTAGATATTAATAATCTTTAACTACTATAATACTAATAATTATATTAATCTTAATAATAATAACTATTAAGTAGACTTAGCTTAGTTAGTAATAAAGTTATTAATAATCTTTTATATTTCTAGATATTATAACTATCTAGCTATAGAGCTATAGAAGTAATTAGTAATAATATATTAATTAATTAGATTTTAGCTAGACTATCTACTAATATAGACTTTAGAATAGAATACTTTAGTAATACTAATTCTAACTTAAACTTCTTAATAATAATAAGAATAGACTTTAATACTAGCTTTATAATTATTAACGAGTTTATTAACTCTAATAACGATAATTAATAATAATCGATTTAATTATAATTTAAATTAGTCTATAAATATATATATATTCGTTTCTTAATCTCTAGAGTTTAAGAGTGATAGAAGACTACTTAGTATATAATTAGAATTATTAAGAATCTCGTTAAGATAAATAACTTTTAGTAATAATAATAGCCGCAGTCTAGATTATTTATTATAAATATAAAGTCTAGATATAGAATTAAATAAGATAGAATTCTTTTTTAATAATTCTTTTATATCGTTATTAAGCTTATTCGCGGGTTAGATAATCGAAGCGTCGAGAAGTAAAAAGAAAGATATATAGAGTAATAAATATTAATAATAAGATTTAGCTTAAATATTATAATATAATCTTTTATCGCTAACTCTATCTTATAATACTTAGTAATAATCTTATTAAGATTAGCTTTTATATCGCTAAGCTCGCTACTATTAAGAGATTCTACTACTTTTATAAAGACTATAGCGCTAACTATTTTTAGAAAGTTATAAATATAGATTCTACTATACTAATCTTTAGAAATTAGGAATTTATAGTTTACTATATTATCTATAAGTTAATTAAGCTGAGGTATCTCTATAGTAACGTTATTTAATAATTAGTATACTTAGTAATTCTATATATTCTTTTTCTAATAATAACTATAGTTTATTTAAAAAGTAGATTCTTATTATTTATTAATATAATTAAATATTATTTATAAACTATATATATAAATATTATCGTTTCTAGATATTATTTATAGACTATTAATCTAGCCTTAAATATATAAAGAAGTTAAATACTAAGATAATATTATATATTCTTATTATATAACGTTTCTTTTAAATTAAGTTAATTTAGATTAATTTTAGCTTATAGATATTAATAGTACTTATATTTAAATAGATTAAATCTAAAGATAAAATATATCTTACTCTATAAATATTACGCTCTAAAAGAAATCTTTAGTTTAAGAGTAGTAATTAGTTTATCTCTTTAATTAATCTTAGCTTTCTAAGTTATTTAATAGAGATATCGATTTCTTATAATAGCTAAAGAGAAAGAATCTATTATTAAAAAAGCTAGAATAAGATAGTCTCTTAGTTAGTTATTAAATATATTTAGTTAATCTAAAAGTCTACTTTATTTATATACGCGTTATAAGATATAGCTTATAGTTAATCTAGAGTAGTACTATTTTCTACGCGAGTTATAATAATTTATTAATTCTAAATTAATAATTATCTTTATTATTAATATACGCGCTCTATTAGTCGTCTTAACCTTATATTTTAGCGCGAAAGATCGATATCTCTACGTATTCTATAATAACTCGCTAGTAGCTAACTTATATTAAATAAATATTATCTATAAATAATAATTATTCTATTACTAATTATATATTATTTATAAATAATAATTCTTTATTATTTATTATCTATTATTCGCGGACGATATTTTCTTAGAAAAGATAAATTAATAACTAAGCGTATTCTTCGCGCTAATATATTAGAGTATTAAATTACTTAATATTTAGATTAAGAGACTTAAGTAAATCTATACGCGATATAAAGAATTAGCTATAAATTATAATATTAATCTATAGCTATATTCTATCGATTTCTTCTTATATTATTATTAGGGGAATAGAATTATCTATATTTAATATTCTCTTTAATTCTTTTTATCTCTCTTTTAATAAATTATTTACTTTATCTATATTATATTCTTTCGTAATATTTAAATCGCTAAAGAGAAGAAAGCTATTATTTATAAAATAATAATTTAACTATAAGCTAAAGATAAGATAGCTTATATCGCTATCTTCTTATTATTATATATACTCTCTTTATCTAGATAGTCTATAGAGTCTATATATAATTAATCTTCTTTTAGTCTCTATCGCCTTATTAGTATTATTAATAATAGAATATATAGTTAATTATTTTTAAAGACTTCTCTAGCTTTTTAGATCGAGGTATTAAATAATTAAGCTATTAATATTTTAAATAATTAGAATTATACTCTCTACTTAGTGTTATTAAGACTACGGATATTGCTATTATTATTAATATAACTTAACTTCTCTATTAACTAATAGGTTATAATTAGTATTAAGAATATCTTAAATAATAATAATTTATATTTTATTATTCTTTTATTACTAACTACTCTTATTCTTTTTATATAATTTTAAAATAAGAGTAGTCTCGTACTTAAGATATTAATTTAAGCGCTCTCTTATAACGAGTAGCCCTTAAAGTTAAAGCGTAGTTAATCTTTTAAAAGTAGAGATAAATTTAAAACTTTAATTTAAGTCTTTTCTTATAATAACTAGTTCTTAAAGCTAAAGTATAGTTAATCTTTAAAAATTATTACTCTTCTTTAAGTAGTAGTATCTATATAATAAGATTATTCTTATTAACGTATATCTATAACGAGGTAAGAGTAGAAGTAGAAGTAAAAGTAGAAATAGAAATAAAGATAAAAGTAGAAGTAAAAGTAAGAGTAAAAATAAAAATAAGAATAAGAATTAAATTAAAAGTTAAATTAAGATTCTTACGCTTATTTCTATATCTAGATCTAATTTTCTTAAAGAGCGAGAACGCTATCTATAAACTATATTACCGAAGAAGTAGAAACCGTAGTAGATATTAACTCGATTAAAAGAATAAGCTATATTAGCTCTATAATTAGAGATAATAATATAAAGAATAGCGAAGACGAAGTCTCTATTATATTAAAGAATATTATTAAGATCTTAAGAACTAGTTAAAAAAACCGGTGCTTATATAATAAATAATAGTATATATTTCTTCTTATAGAGTATAGAGATTAACTTTAAAGATAATAAGTAATTCTTATATTATTTTTAATAATACTCTCTTTCTTTATAAAATAGTTAAGTATTAGAATCGTTAGTTCTTAACTAATCTTTAAGAATCTTTTAATACTTCTTATTTTCTTTACTAGCTAAAGGTTTTAAAGTAAGATAAGACGATTAATAATTTTTAAAATATTAACTAGAATACTCTTCTCGCCGATTAAAATAACTCGCCTATATTTAACTTTAATAAATTAAAAGAGTAATATCTTTATTAAATATAAGTAGATATTATCTTAAAGCGTTATTAAGATATTAATAATATATTTCTTATTATCTTAAGTTTAGCTATTTATTATTAAGACTTCTACTTAGCTCTTTAGCTACTATTTCTATAATAAATTATTTAGAATCCGCGAGTTACTCTATATAAAATTTAGCTATATAAGAAGATATAGCTCTATCTAGAATATAATATTAAAAATAATAAACTAGATATCTCTACTTATATACTATTTCTCTATTACTCTCTAAACGTTATTACTTATCTTAATAACGGGTAGTAAGAGTACTAAATTAATAATATTATTTATCTTATTATTATCGAGATATATAATTATTATATTTATTAGTACTAGCCTTTCAGCTTCACTAATATTAATAGAAAGATATATATTAAAGATAAAATTTAAATTAAGAAAGTTAATTAATTTATTAATATTATTTATATTCTACTTACTTACTATCTCGCGGCGTTTTAAGAGAGTATACGATATTAAAGCGATACTTATCTCTACTTTTAATATTCGGTATTAGTTATTTAAGTTTATAATCTTAAGTTATAGTTTTAGTAAATTAGTCTTACTTATATATAGTAAAACTTTCTTAAGCTTATAAAGTTCTATTATATTCTTAATAAGAATATTAACTATCTTCGCCTTAACGACTTATAACTAGATCTCGAAGTAGAGAATATCTTAATTATAAATAAGATAACCTTACTTTATAAGGCTCTCTATCTTAAGAAATAGATATACGGCTTCGCTAATTCTTATTAGTAAATATATTATTTAATCGTTTTATACTATTTCTTTATACTCGCGTAAAATATTAGCGCTATTTCTATTATTCTACTCTTTAATAATCTTCTTTAGCGCGAAGAATATCTTATTTATAATAAGATATATAATATTAACTATAAGTTATTCGTCTATATTTTAAAGAGCTACTCTATCTTTAATATTAAAGTATATAAAGGTATTAACTTTAGCTAATTTTATATTAATAAGTACTTTAATATAAATTAATATAGAGTTAGCGCGATCGATATTTATAAAGTATTTCTTAAGAGAATAAATATTATCTATATATTAGAGATCTATAAGTAAAGGATTACTATTACTCTTAAAAATATTATTAAGATTATCTTATCTAATCTTATTTAAATTAAAGTCTTTTATAGTATTTAATCTAAATATTATATCTTTTAAACTCTATTTATTTATATCTACTTTAGTAATTAGAGTTACTTTATTATTATCTTAAGTACTAGTATATTTATCTTTACTTATTCTTTAGTTAATAGTTACTTAATATTATCTATAGATAATGTTCCTCTATACTATATATTAACTTCTAGTAGTATAATATTATTTATAAATAATATTCGTCTTCTCTATACTTTTACTTCTAATAAAGAAATATTATCTATAAATAATATTTATCTATTACCTCTAATAATAAATATAGACGCTATTATATTATTCGTAAATAATAATATACTATCTTCGTTAACTAATATCGCTATCGCTATATTTATTAGCGGCGATTATTATATTTATTAGATACTTTCTATTAAAGAGATTAATTAGTTTATCTTAGAGTATCTAAATTAATAGCTATTATATTTAGAGATATTAACTACTCGAGCTTACTATAAGCTCTATAATCGTACTATTATTAATAATACTTAGTAGTAGTAATATAGAGTTATTATTAGTATCTATCGCCGCACTATTACGCTAGTCTTAAAGAGGAAGACGCTCTCTTAGTAGCTAAAGTTAATATAAAAAAAGATAAAGAGTTAAGAGTATTAAAAACGCTATATAGTCGTAATAATTAAGATTTTTAATAATATTAATTTAAATAACTCCGCGTAGCTCGAGATTAATTAATATAATTTTATAAAGTTAAGCTTTAAGTAAGCTATACTATAATTTAATACTATCTAACTTTAAGTAAATTAGTTATAATAAGAGACTCTACTTCTTTTTTAACTAAATCTATTAAACTAGTTTTCTTTAAGTAGAAATATTTTTTATAAGGCCTTCTATTAAATCCTCTATATAAGTATTATATTAACGAAGTATAATATTCGTTATACTCTCTTTTAAAAGCTATATAAGAATATTACTAATTATAATTAAATACTTATTTAATACGGTACTACTTTCTAGCGATAATATACTATTATTAATACTTATAAGAAGATTTTTAAGCTTAAAGCTAGTTTTATTCTATAGTTCTATATTAAGTATATCTTTAAGATCTTAGTTATAAGAGCGCGTAAGAGCGACTAGCTCCGTTAAAGTAAAGCGGAGATTTATTAATAATTATTATATTATTTTATACTTATCTAAGTTACCGGTTACTGCGGCCTTTATAAGAATATAATTTATTATATAATTAAGAAGCCGTCTTATATTATTAGCGCTTAAGATCTTTAATTAAGTAAGTAGAAAATATTAATCTTTTATTAATATTAGTAATCTAAATTCTAATTAGATCGTATTTAAGAGCTACTTCTATTCGATAATCTCGGCTCCCTTAAGCGTATATAGAATATAGCGATCTTTCGTATACTTATTTAAGCTCTATACGCGATTATAATATAAAAAGTATTCGCGGAGTTCGCGATAATATTTCTTAACTATATATATAGATATTTCGCTTAATAGCTATTTATTATTTTATAGTATAATTTAGATTATCTATCTATTCTCCGTAAGATCGATAAAGAGTTAGCGTAGAGTACTTAAGATAGAATTAAGATTTAAACCTCTTTATAAAAAACTAACTAGTATATAGCCGCCTTTAGTAAGAACTAGAAATAGATAATTAGAGTTATATAAAACTTAAAAGATAATAAAAGGCTCTAGATAATTTAATATCTTTTATAAGATATAGTAAATATTAATTAACTAGAGATTTAGCTAGAGAGCGACTTATAGATTTAAGAACTAGAGAACTTAATTAATATTTAACTCTTTAGAGAACTAAGTACTCTTTAAAATTTTAAGAATTAGAAGATTATTACTAAATAGCTACTCTATAATTTAGAAATAAATATAGAAATAGTCTTTAGAAGTAGATAGAATAACTCTAGAAGTTAAATAAAAAGTATTATAAATATATTATAAAAAGAGTATAAGTTAGTTATTATATAAGTTTAAAAAAGTAGTAAATTATATTATATAGAGATAAGTATAGATCTATAAATTAAATTTATAAAAATTAATTTAAATTATTAACTATTAAGAAGATTTTACTAAATAGAGTTAAATTTAAATATAAGTAATATTTACTCTTTTATTATAATTAAAAAAATATATATATATTAAATACTTTATAAATATTTAGAAAGAATTAATTAAATAGAGCTAAATTTAAATATAAGTAGTAATCTTTCTCTACTTTAATAAGTACTCTATTAAATACTTTAATAAGTACTTATTAGCTTTTAATAAGTACTTTATTAAATACTTTATTAAGTACTCTATTAAGTATTTTTAATAAGTACTTTATTAAGTACTTTATTAAGTACTCTATTAAGTACTCTACTAAGTATTTTAATAAGTACTTCTTAGCTTTTAATAAGTACTTTTAATAAGTACTCTATTAAGTACTTTAATAAGTACTTTTAATAGATTATAACTTATATATCTTCTCTTTATATAAATAGATTATTAAGTTTTTAATTAAATATTAAATTTATTAAGAGAATAAAGAATAAAATTATATTTTTATTATATATAATAATAATTTTTATTAAAGTTACTTCTCTTTTTTATAATCTTTTCTC
>JAEUBB010000134.1:62312-74409 GCA_018257885.1 Parmelia sp. 050094 | reverse complement strand
CATACCCACCGCGGCCACCGCCGCCTCTTCCTCGTGTTCCAGCGAAGCGTTGGTAGTCAATGCTCTGCCCAGTCAAAGGGCTATGGCATATCAGTGGCAATCATCAAATAAGAAGGCATCACATACTCTTTGAATCCAAGGGTATCTTTGGGCACAGTGATCGTCTTGCCTTTTGTGTGCAATTCCACTCGTGCTTCGGAATCTGTGGTATCCTTGACAATGCCAAGCAAGCCTTTGTACGGTCCTTTTCGAATAGTGACGGTTTGGTCCAGAGCACGATCTCGTCCAAATGTCTTGGGAGGTGCCATTACTCCATTGCCGTTTACGCCGTTCCTCATCAAGGCCGGATTCATTTTGTTGAGATCTGGTCCTGCACTACCACTCTGAGCAACGCGACCACCCTTTGCTGCGACAGTGGCAACATTGCTAGATCTCACCACAGAGATTCCAGAATTCTCAGTTTGCTCCCGATTATGAAGAAAGAGAAACGATCGGTAAATGTGTAGAATGACGCCTTGTTTCGACTCACCACCGATCTCGCGAACTGTATCGTCCGTTCGTATTTCGGAGCCGTTTCGGTCTGTAGCAACTGCATGTCGTCGCCTCTCGATTTTATTGGAGATCTGTGAAGGCATGATGGACCTGGTAGACCCGTTTTGATCCAAGACGCGCAGCGACTCGCGATCCACCTTTGTCACGCAGCCCACGGTTGCAGGATCAAGCTGTACTAGGTCATGTATGTCATACCTTCCAAGACCCCCTGCGACACCAGTATCACTTGCCTCCCTCAAGTCTTTGCTGAAAACTGTAATTTCTTGCATGCTCAGATCACTTAGGAATGTGACTTTATCGTTCTTGATGCTGACCACCATGCCAACCTCATCTCGATATCGACTGCCACCGATGACCTTGACGTGGTCACCCTCTTTGAAACGTTTGCGAAGACCTTTGACAGGCACCTCTATGCTCTGACCACGAAGTTCTCCATCTGTCACGGCGATCGTCACAATGTCACCACGCACTGCAACAGCTTTGCCGCTAACGCCCTGTTGCTCGCCTTCGTAGACCTCAACTACGTCGCCTGGAAGGTAATTCTCATTTGATGTGCCTTTTTTCAATGTTGCAGCGAGAGCTGAAAGATCTAGATTCTCTGTACCGTCCTCCGCGCCTGCTGTAAACCTTGTGACCTCCTCGAGTGTAGGATTGACATTCTCTGTGATCAAGTGTTGGATCCTGAAATCTTTGATCAAGAAGCCACTGATGTATGTATCTCCCATATATTGCCAGTGTTTCTTGTCGAAAGTCGACATTTGCTGAAGGAATTTCAAATGCTTTTTCTTCGCCTCGACATCACTGAAAAGCCGAGGCGGAGGTCGGGTCGCCGGATTATTAAGGCCCATAGCGTTCTGTCTCTTCCTTTTCTGAGCCTCTCCTTTTATACCACCATCAACCATAGGCGCGTTATTGTCCTCAGCCTGTCCGTAGTCCAGTCGAGGAACGATTCGTAAAGACGCCGTGAGCCCATTAGTCTCCACCTCGTCGATCTGTGCCAGGTCACCCGCGTACTTTCCACGCTTTATTCTGACATAGCCACCTGGGACCAGAGATTCGCTTTTGGTGACTCGTAGAAGGTCTGGCATCTCCTTGATGGGTACCATGACGATCGAGGTCCTAGGGTATACATTCATGATGCCATCAAGAGCCGTATGTATATCGGCTTGCCTCCTGGCTTCGATGTAGATATAGCCGATCATTGTTCCCCCACGCTCGAATGCAGAGATGATTGGCATTGGGTTTTTAGTGCCAGCCCTCTCCTCTATCCTCTTTGTAAGCGCGAAGACGATCTCACGTTCTTTCCCCTGCTTGCATTTCACGCCCCATATGCTTGGATCATCTACGCTTGGCAGTAGAAGTCGCTTCGGAACCGTGACTGCGTCCGCGTTGGTAGCCGTTCTTCGCCCGTACTTTTCTCTTAGTAGCTGGGCCTGTTTCTCTGCATCCATCTGCTGGGCCCTTTCCCGTTGCCGGTCAAGCTCCCTGTGCCGCCTATCATCGGTTTCTGCACCGTCTGGGAGATCAGCAACATCGTCTGGATGTGTCTCGGCAATGAAGGGATCCGCCTGATCCGCCTCGTCTTCTTCGTCCCCTTCATCTTCCTCATCGACCTCGGCTTCGACGTCAAGGAATTGGTTGCGAGGGTCCCGACGTGCCCGCTTTCGTGGCCGACCCTAGCTGAAATGTGAGCCGGACTCAGTCTCACGATCAAAGACCAGAGACCTACGGATATAGCTTCCTCTTCATCCTCTTCCTCTTCTTCATCCTCGTCTTCGTCCTCGTCACCGCCCTCTTCTGTAGTGTTCAATTTGCCAGCTCCAGTCCTTCTTATTCCGTCATCTTCTACCTCCGCAGACCCTCTTGAGCCATCTCTGTCACTCCGTCCGCCGTTGACAGGTGAGCCTTCCGCGTCATCCTCCTCGTCCTCATCAGCTTGTTGTCCCGAGGGACGCCGCCGTTGCTCAACAATATTCCCATTCGGTTTCACGTTAATTTCTTCGTCGGAGTCACCAGCAGCATCGTTGTCCGAATCCTCGGCGGGTGCTGGGTTGAAGTTGTCATCTTCAGATTCCGAGCCGAAGTCCTGATCTAATAGTGCGGCTGATGACATGTCGGCTATCCGGTGAACTATATGGATGGTATTTTGCAGACTGCAAGAATATCAGGCTCCGTTTAACATGCATGTATTCATTGGGCTTCAAAGAATGCGTTCTTGTGAAGCTTCAACTGATTCGTCGACACGAAGAGTTCCGTTCATAGACTAGCTTACATATGTCTTGGCATTTCAGCCCTACAAATAAAGAAGCCTCCCGAGGTCCTTCGCTAGTCAGCATTTCTTCTATTCCCTTCACAAAGACTTTTCGTTCCAACCACCTCATCTGCAGCTGCGCCTATCGACTAACTGCTCCGAGCGAATGCTCTGGATCGGTCCGATATCTGAAGGACAGTGGTCGACCAAACGGGTAGTGGGCAGACCGTTTGACCGCGGGGCTTACGCTGTGCAGCAGGGCAGTGCTTTTCTTTAGCCAGATTCCACAACGCCCCTTCTCTGAGCCCACCAGCAAGAGGCTTTGTAAGTTGGTACTGCGGCAGCAATCCACAAAAACAAATCCTTCCCCGGTACAACGCATGATGCATTTGGCCCTTCACAGCAGCATTGGATCCAAGGCTTGGTAAGAGACATGGCTGCGGCCGTAATCGAAGGATCGAATCCGATTGGGGTCGCACTACCTGAACCATGCAACATAGTCCTCCTCATAGTCGAAAGATAGGTGAAGCCTTCGCTTGTCTCTCCTTTTTGCGGCCACTGGTATTCGCGTAGGGAGCCAATCTTCTGCCTTGCTATATTTCACTTTGAAATCTGGCAGTGCTCCTCCCAGTGAGGCTCTGCTAAAATCCTTCTCCCTAACAACGTATAGAAGAGTCGACCATCTACTTGATATCTCTATCTTCACCAATATCCATCTATCATATCACCACTTTTAAACATGTCATTCGATACCCTCACTCCCTGCGCGTGCGAGACTACGGTGTCACAAAACCGTAGCCGATCGTCCAAATTTTTGAAAGGCCTTGTGCACCGACCTCGTGGCAAATCACTGTCTCCCACACGTCCCGAGAATATCGGGAGTGCTCTCGATGCCTTTCATAAACCAGGACCAGATGGTCAAGCCTGCACAGCTTGCGCCAAATGTTCGCCCCGACCACACTCTTGGGATGTATCGAGCCAGTGGAAACGTCGAGGTCAAACGCCTGGAATGGACGACTACTTGACCTTGGCCCAGTTGGAAGAGTGTCTCGACCATCAATCCTCTTACATAGGTTGCATCGGGATACCACAGCAGATTATACAATACTCCTTTAACGAGACCGCAGAGGCCCCTTTGATAGCAAAACACTTTACGGACACCCGACCTACTCAATCATATCAAGGAGAATCAGAGCGAAGAATACGGCCATCGCACCTAGCCGATCAAACAAATCCTCCCGTGATAGATGGCGTGATCCACCCTGCTTTTCGAGAGTCTGCTTTGCAGCCCATTCCATCCATCATCGTCGATAAGGAGTTACCACTGATAGAGCCACAAACTCAGACAGATCGACTCGCTGTACCTGTACCCGGTACGAACTGGACATACGGAAGATGAACATCGCCGCAATCAGACTTGTTCAAAGCACTACGCAAGTTCCTCTGGCAGGCAAGACATTGACCAATCAGCGAAGCCGGGGGAGCACTGGCAAATGATCACTGCTCCCGTCTTTGCGACTATCGATCGCTTAGGAACCCGAATAAGCTGTATCTCGCTAATCTGCGCTTGATTACCTGATAGTCATGCATGACACGCGAGCCAAGCAATCACACTGCGCTTGGAGAATTAAGGCGCTTTCAAATCTCCGAGCACGTGGGAGGGCGTGAGCCATTATGCGAGGCTGAGAGCCTCAGCGGATGACGCGCTGATGATCTTGGGACGTACCCGTGTGAGAGGGAGAGAGAAAGTGGTTCGAGACGAGTTCCTTCATGCGGTACTCTTCTCAGGGTCATGTAAGCTAGTAGACAAGTGGGGTGTGTATATAGATACCAACCGAGACTATTAAACGAGAATTTGGTAGAAAAGGTGACAATCTCAGCTCTTCACATGCATTAGCTCGCCCAGTGGGTTTCGGGAGGGTGAAGGAGGATAAAGTAAGGATGACGATGATTACTAGTGTGCCCGCTCATATGAGTGCATCAAGTACCCAAGCGCATTCAACACTTGTTGGCTGGAAAGCAAACCCTGTCTCTTGGAGGCAAGCGGGGGTAAAAGGTGGAAGAAGGGTGTGTGCAGCTCTCGAGCCAGCAGACGCGACTATCCGGCTCATACAGATATCGCATAGGATCAGCTAGCATGGCTGGCCGCATGTCATTTGACTCAGTCCCCTCGCAAGGCTGTCTCTTGAGCGTAGAGTGGACCAATGAGGGGGGGGGCCAAGGAGAATGGATGATAAGGCGAAGCGCTATGCGCCAGGCGTCGTATAAGCATTAAGCAGACGAAGGTGTAATCATACTTCGGAAATTTTGACCCTTTGCCCTTGCTCCTGCATCAACGTGTCCTCCAATTTTCCATAAAAACCAGATGATGAGAATGGGATAGTTGATAGATGGCCGGCTAAAAGTCAAGGCGGCCGCTTGTTCTGCATTGCATCAAAGTATCAATGGAAGTGCATATCAGCTGCATTTACTGCATGTACTGCATACGGGGACGGGGGACGGTAGACGGTAGACGGTAGACGGGGACTACTCGTACATTGCATGGAATATGGAATGGACCAATGCAAACAAATGCAAGCATCTGCAAGTCATAACGGCGCCTTGGTCCCTTGGAGATCGGAGATCCCTTGACGAGAGCACCTATCACCATATGGTGCCCCGAGGAAATCCACCTTGCTTGCCACAGTCCCGCCAATGTCCCGCCAAAGTCCCTTGAAAGTGCCTTTTGATTCGACATGCTTCCCTATACTATCGCGATACTATCTCCACAAGCGCATAGGATCAGAGGATCAGAGGATGCGATGGGAAGGTGGGTGGAAAAACGCGTGTCACCGCTTTTTGTCGCATTGCTTCGTTTCACTCTTTTCCACTTGCGCTCTTTTTTTTTTTAAAAAAAAAAGCTCGACCCAAATTTGCCCGTTTGCCCTCTTGCCCTCTCTACCGGTCCACCCTTTTGCTTCAGACAATCTTCTTCCTCCAGCATCATCGTGATCCATTCATCGTCCATCATTTCTTCCCTTCCTTGCTGGAAAGCGTTTCTATGGCGTTTCCCTTCGCCTTCCATCCAGCCTTTAATGTAAACGGCAGGGATACTGTTTCATGCTACACCATCAGGGTGCAATGCCGCCTTCAAGATGGTTGGGATGCAACGTATCGTTGCATCAGCTCGCTGTCCTCCTTCTCCTCGTCTTATTTGCTATCCCAGACACCTTGGCTCTCTTGGTCGTCGCAGGCTCCAATTGCACGTCCGCCTGCTTTAGTCCCCTAACAGTCTATAATACGAATGGAAGTGATACTACCTGCCATGACTCCGATTACAACACCACTTCTGCCGGTCTGGATTTCCAGGCATGCGTGTCATGCGAGATTCAAAGCCAGGCAATTCCCCTGACAGGAGAACAGAGTGATCTGGGATGGGCCCTCTGTAAGCCAAACTCTTCCTTTCGATAGATATCTCTACAGACGACTGATTTTTGTGCTGTAACCAGATAACATGAGATATGCCTTGGATTGGTGTCTGTTCGCTTTTCCTAAGGGTGACGAGGAGATAGCCTCAGATCAGTGCACCACAGCTTGCGGAAGGATAGCCAACGCTCTCGAAATCAATCTACTCAACGCCACAGCATCATCCACTTACGACTACTGTCAAGACCCCGAGTTCCTTCCCAACGTCGGAGGCTGTGCGTCATGCTACAAGAACGTCCCCAATCAACTATATCTGTCAAATTGTGAGCATTCCTCCCTCGCACGTGAAGATCGCTGTCCTGATTGAAAACACCTAGTTCTCAACACCCTCGATTTTGCATGCCAAAATCAGCCTTCGCCCGTGCTACCATTTCCCGTAAAACCTTCCGACATCTTCACGTACCAACCCCCGTCTAACTTCTCCGATCTTGGTGCCACCAGCACTTCGTCCCATGGCCTCTCCCACGAAGCTCGGATCGCCATCGCAATCAGCGTACCCGTTGCCGTGTTCCTCATTTTTTCGTTGCTCCTCGTTTACTTCTACGTCCATAAAAACGCTCCTTCAGAATGTCCACGCCACTGCAACCGCCACTCAAACTGCCAGCACAACTACAACGAAAAGCACGTATCCAAATCGACCTCGGGCTGGAGTAAAAGCCCGCCCCGGAAAGGCGGCCACTCTCGAAATCGTTCTTCCAACTCGGCCTCGCATCAAGTTCCCTATCCGGCTCCTCTGAAACCATCAAAAGTCGCCGTGCCAGCTCCTCTTCGCACTCGAAACTCCCCAATTCCCTTCTCAAGAAACTACTACCAACCGACCAATTACGGCCTCGAACAGCCATCCAAACCCCCACCGCCAGCTACCTACAGCCCCGAAATCTTACCAGCGACAAGATACTCGCCTCCCCATCCGAATTCACCAACTCTGGAGCCTCAAAAAGTCCGTCCCGGCACTTCAAAACCAGGTCTCGTCTCCTGGGAACGCATCGCCATCCAAAACGCCCAGATACGTGCCGACCTCGGCCCAAGCCCCAGCCCCATCAGCCCCTTGACCCGAGTAAACGTCGTCCCAATGACCAGAACCCCCAGCCAGCAAAGCTCAAGTTCCCGCAGACACGAAAGATTCCCCGTGGTCCCGTCGGCCCAACGCCCCGCATCTCGCGAGTCGAGACGCAGCGCCTTGAAGAGTCCCGCGCCCAGCGACCAACGGCATTCCGCCCTCACCAGTCCCCTGTCGCGAGAAGAAACGCATCCCGCACTGCGAAGCCCCACGCTGAGCGAAGAGATGCGAGAAACCCTGCGAAGCCCCGTCTCGACAGAATACGACCGGGAAGACAGCCCCTTTCCCCTGCGAAAAGAAAGCCAAGACGTCAGCGGCCCTGCCTGCCGACGCGCGAGCCCGTTCCCACTGAGACAGGGCAGCATTTCCCGACAGAGCACGCCGTTCCGTCAGGAGCGCCAGGAGGCGCAGGAAATGGTCGACAGGCAGGAACGGCAGCGGATGGGGGAGATAGCAGAATGGGAGGGCGGGGAAACAGAAGAGGGGCAGGTAGCGCCGTCGCGTGAGAGAGAGGGGGCAAGAGCTGATACGCCGCGGCCTGATGACGGAAGGTCGGCGGAGTTTGCGAGGAGTGGGAGTGGGAAAAGTATCGAGAGGGCGGCGAGGAAGGAAGTTAGGTGGAGTAAAGATGTCGATTACGAGGGATGAGAAATGGACCACGTCTCGTGTACAGATGTATATGATTTATTAGATTATAGATTTCAAGTTTGGCTGTTTCATAGAGCTGCAAAGCACGTCGATTGCCTCGTACCTTTTCCAGATCAAACGTACCTTTTCCAGACAAAACATACCGATACATAGCACCAGTACAATATTTGGAACGAGACTATGTTTGGAGCATTTTGGTTTGGAAAATCTGCCACAAAATAGTATTACTTATGGTGCGCATATATACGATAACATGACATCTACAGACGTCGCTGATCCACTCATTGGCCATGTCTTCAGTATCCAACCTTCTCTTGCCGTGGCTAGGCTATGCCTAAACCGACGTCATTGCCAGTCATGGGTCCATTACTTTTGCTGATGGGCTGGCCCCTCTCCCTCGCCCTCCTGCCTTCCATCAGACCCCGCAAACCTCGCTTTTGAAGGCCAACAACGCAGCTGATCCCGCCAGCCCACACTTCTTCTGCTCCAATCGCTACACTTCTTCCGTGGGTATCTCCACCTACATCACTCTCACTTTCGCTTGCTGCACTGCTGCTTATTTCGCTCCCACCGATCTCACTTCCAGTATCCTCGCCCTCGATTTGATCACTCGGTTGCGTTCTTGCCCGGCGGCTGCCCCGGAGACGTGTTATAGTAAGACCACTTTGTGCAATGTCTTCGTTCTCTGCTTCGCCCTCCTTGCTGAATGCTACGCCAGTGCCACGGCCACCACCGGCAGCCATGGCAGCGGCGTTGAAAACGGCGGCTGCATTGCGGCCGTCGAGAACCTGGTGAAGGCGTTCAACTGTGGCTTCAAGAAGGCCATCAACTCGATATGGTCGTGCCAGCTGCAGTAAGGAACAGAGGATTTGAGGAGTGCACAAGGGATGGTTTGGCCCGGGAAGGGTTGAAGTGTAGAGATAGTGAACAAGAGCACGTAGAGTGAGGGGAGTATGTGGCAGATAAAGTTGCCGAGGCCGAGAGGAGGGTGGGAAGGCTTCTGGCTTGGGCGGGTCCAGAGACCTATTATTGTTCGTGGATGAAGTTGAAATGGCAGTGAGGCTAGAAGGCGCAGCGGAGGTTGCAGTTGTTATGCTAGGAGTTATGGTAATTGATGAGTTGCGAGAGGTGACCGAGGTGGGATTGAGATTACCTGGACGCAAAGTGCCGCCGTCTGAAGAGGAGGATGCATCGTTTTGGGATGACGAGGATGTCGAGCCTGAACTTTCATGTAGGAGGTGAACAAAATAGGGACCCCATCGGCGTGCGAGGAGGTAAGAATTCACCGGTATACGCTCCTGTCCGATGGCAATCAGGTCCATGTCAGATAGGTCTCGGAGGTTCATGGCCATAATGCCAAGTTCCACCGCAGCATTTGGAAGTGGACGGCCAGCAGGTGCTGTTTTCATCAAGACAGTGGATGGAGGGAGCACTGGAGCGCTGATGGATGGGAATTTGGATGTAGGCCATGCTCGCCGAGGATTATCATAAAGGCCAAATGCTTCAAGCTCAACCATGCAAACATTCGAGAAGTTGATTCGACGGTGGTTGTAGTCTTCTACTAGACTGCGCCTCCGATTACCAAGGATCACAAACGTATTCCGCCGTGGCCAGAGGACGCCTCTATTCCAGCTTCCTTGACTGAAAATGCCTCCACCGGCGTCGATGCGGCTCCATGTCAACGTTTTCAAATCAAGAGCCCAGAGAGCATACTCCTGCTTGGAGGAGGTCAGGTACGTTCCACTGACGACGAAATGGTTATCCAGCACTCCGCCATTGGGGAATCTTAGTCCTGGTGGGGAAAATTGCCCAGCCATGGGCTTCTCGACAAGTGAACCGTCTGCTAATCGAACTTGTAACTCTAACTTGACATCCAGAAAATTGTAATTCGAGTAAATCAACATTGACGAGTCCGACTCCGTTCTATCTGACTTCCTTGCCGCTCCGTCTACCTCCGATTCCTGGTCTAGGCCTTTCCCAATCTGCGAGGCTGGTATGCTCATGAGAGGAGCAACCACGCTTCGGTATGCACCACAACTTCTTCCAAGAGAAGATGTCGCAGTCCATTTGAGACTGCGCAGGTTGAAAACGCTGATTTGTTCAATGTAAGTGTTAGCACTATCTTGGCCTCCAACAACGACCATCTCGGCTCCTCCTGTGCCATCCAGTGCTACACCCAAGCTACCTTGATTCGGAGTCGAGGATGGCGGATTGTGATGTATGGCAGAGAGAGGAGCGTTTGCGGAAGTGAAAGTGGCCGATGATGGAAGTACAGTAGCACAATGTGCGTAACGTCCTTGCGGTGTGTTTGCGGTGGCTATCGATGTCCACCTTCGCGTAGGAGCGTCAAAAACGTGGATGTCTGACATGACGACCATTTCAGACTGGGGATCCATACCGTTGGCTTGACTTTGGGAGGCATTGCCTTGCGCTTGAAACGATACTGATTTCGCGGGGGACATGCCACCGTAGCAGATGAGCTTTGTGTCGCCCAAGGCACACATGCTATGGAAGTATCTTGGTGGCGGGACATCTCCGGAGGGCTCGAGTTTGGTCCAGTGCCGGCGTATAAGGTCTAATTCGTATAGATCCGAGGTTAGCTGGGGATGCCGCCGAGAAAGCACACGTCCTCCAAACACATATAGCTTGTCGCCCAGTATCGTCGTTGTAGCACCGACTAACGCCCGCGGCTCTTTTCCCGTGCACTTGTGTACATTGCAGACCAGACCAGACAAGTTCGTCGTGCTACTTATTTGAGGTGGTGAGTGATTCGCAGCAGACGAAGGACCTGTTGATTGTGGTGTTGCATCAGCGGCTTGTGGGGCTCTTAGCAGAGCGGAGTCGGCAATCGGATGTGTAGTCTGTGGTTGTGCCATCTGGTCTTGGTTTAGGCTGGACTCGCTACTGCTATTCATATCTGCCAGGTATGTACTCGAAGACGGTTTGAACCTTCCTGTATTCATCTGGTTTGGCGAAGGACCTGAGCCATTAGAGTCCATCGTACTTGTCCGGCTACCACTAGTGGTGGGTCGTGACATTTCGGTAAAGAACTGTTCACATGAATGTGGTTTTTGAACCGAAGCTCGTGGAGTGTTGTCGGCGCTGTCGGGAGGTGTAGGAGGGTAGAGACCCTCAGGCTGAGCGAATGCAGGTATGACAATAGGGATATGCCGTGGTCTTTGGTATCTCCTGGTGACCAATCGCTCCTCCTTTTGGAAGTCGTACGTGAGTCTAGGACTTGTACGGGTAATCGTCTGTGGATATGGTATGACAGGCTCTTGAAATGGCGGCTTGTCCTTCAAGACGGAGCCAATGACATTTGGGGGGATGACAATTGGTACATGTCGGGGTCTGATTTTGCTGAAGCCCGCTTCGGCGGGGGGAGCATGAGCAAGTGGCGTATGTTCTATTGGCGGTGACGGTAGACCTGGGCGAGGATCTGGACCGTTTAGCGGGGAGAATGGGACGAAGCGTCTAGCAATGGAGTGAAGCTGATTCTGTGGCGACGTCCTGCCCACCGGACTTCCAAAAGGATCGTAATGGTTGAGTGTGAGTGTGGGCTCAGGCCTCGAGGCCGAGTCAGCCTGGCGGCCACCTGCTGACATGGCTGTAAGCTCCAAGCTCTTGGGGAGAGAAGAATTGACAAAGACAGAGCAATGCAGGATATAATAACGGATGGCTACATGGAGAGTGGGATGGGTGGGAAGCTGGGGTACAGCAGTAATGCACGTTTGACAGGGACGCAAGAGGGAGAGTTGTATATACAGGATTTGAAGTAGAGCAGTAAAGGTAAAGGCGCTCGCTCACCCCTGGAGAGTGAGAGAAGAGAGGACAGGACAGGAGCAGCAGGAGCAGCAGGACCAGCCTCCCTTGCTCTTGCCCTTGCCCTTGATGAGGGACGTTTCACAAGCTGTTACCGAATGAGGCAGGCTGACTCGTTCCAGAGGGTAATAGGGTACTTTGGGGTTGGGTAAATTGACGCTCGGTGCTCTTGGTCCTTGAAAAGTTTCGGCAACGTGCTTGCTGTCTAAAACCGTTGCGCACCAAGCGGGACGCAGCTCTTGCAGGCCTTCTACCGCATTTAGCTTGCGATTGAATCAGTGGCGCAGTTGGAGCTTGGG
>JAEUBB010000134.1:49531-62300 GCA_018257885.1 Parmelia sp. 050094 | reverse complement strand
GGGCGCGGCTGATTTGCAAGGTAAGGCAGAAGGAATTGATGTGTAAGGGCACATGGCGGGCATGCCCACTAGATTTCGACCCCAATCAGACCCCAAGATTATCATAATAATAATCATCTTAGACCCCAATCAGACCCCTCAAAGACCCCAATCAGACCCCTCAAAGACCCCTCAAAACAAACGGGCCAGAGCGGGAAGCTACAGAAGTCATCTACCTTAATCCTAACCGAAGCTTTCATCCACCTCAATCATCCAACCAATCTATCTGATTATCTGACCACCTCAATAAGCAGCTCAGTCAAACAGATCAGAAATCTCAAAAATCTCGCAAAAATCCGCCGACCCGGAGCCATGCAAATTTCAGCCAATTACTCTTGCTCACCTTGCTCACCTCATCCAGCCTAGGGAAGCTAGAGCCTAGAGCCCAGAGCCTACGAACACATCTCCCAGGAATCCGGCTACTACTACTACTACTACTCTTCAAGTCACGTCCCATCACACCTCATTCAGAATATCATACGTCACGGGGTTACATCCAAGATTAATTGCCTACCTACCCGACATACGGCCGCTCTAAAGTAAGACGCGCCAAGGCAATGCCCCTCCTCAAACGGCGGCGCTAGTCTGCTCCTTGGGTAAAGGAGTAAATCTGAGGTAAGGCTTCACGATCTTGAGATGAGGGTACTGCTCTTTCGCCTGCTCGGTTTTGACGCTTGGATGCACGATGACGTCGTCTCCTGCAAACACAATCAATCGGGCAATCGCCGATGTGCCGTCCTCTACCCTGGATTTGCTTACCTGGTACCCAATTGATCGGGGTGGTCACCTTGTTCTTGTCACCCGTCTGCAAAGAATCGACCACGCGCAACACTTCGGCCGTATTGCGACCTGTCGAAGCGGGGTATGAAAGTATGAGGCGAATCGTCTTCTTCGGGTCAATAATGAAGACACTGCGAATGGTGAAGGCAATCCCCTTTTGGTCGACGTTGGTGGTATCCTGGTGGTCCAGCATATCATACGCAAATGCTACCTTTCGTTCCTTGTCACCAATGATAGGGAACCTCAGAGTACTACCGGAGATCTCGTCAATGTCCTTGATCCACCCTCCGTGCGAATCGACCGTGTTCGCGGATAGGCCGATCAATTTGGCACCGCGCTTGGTGAACTCAGGCTCGAGTTTAGCAAAAGCACCCAACTCGGTGGTGCATACTGGTGTGTAGTCCTCAGGATGCGAGAATAGAACGACCCACTTATCTCCAATAAATCTAAGCTTGGGTCAGAGATATACTTCCCAATCTAGAACGGAAATGTCCAAGGGAAATGTCTACTCATGGAAGTCAATGGGTCCGTTGGTGGTTTCTGCTTGGAAGTTCGGTGCTGTCGATCCAAGGCGTAGACTGGCCCATGAATTAGCAAGGCGTCTACAAGGCTGCAGTAATGCAACAGACATACGGCGCTGGACGTTCTCCATCTGTAGAAGCCATTTCTTATGTGAGAGGGCAGGGTGAGCTGCAAGAAAGACACTCTTCTTGATTTGGATTTAGACCAAGGGCGTAAATGAGCTGGAGGAGGGTTGAAAGTGAAAGGAAGAGGAAGAAGAAGAATGAAGAAGAAGAAGAAGAAGAAGAAGGAAAAGGAAAATCTGGGTGTGCAGTCTAGTTTACACGTAGGCAGAGTAAGCACAACGGCTACATTATCACGCAATTGCAGCCCGCGCTACTGCAAAACACGGCAATAAACGTCATTTCCGGTGGCAAATCTCATGATCAACCACAAGGCGCTTTTACCAGTCGCCAAGTCATCATACACAGCGATGATTTCATCCTTATAGCCATCAAGGGTTGACTTCTCTTGCATTGTACATTTTACAATTTATATTTGCCAATATCACAATATATCCTTAACACAAATCTCATTGGCTGCGAGCTATGCGATGATAGCTCTCCGGGAATTATTATTTTATTAGATAATTATTTCCTTCTTTATTCCCCTAGAGAAAGGCCGATTTGCGACCTTTACAGGGCCTAAATTACTATAGACTAGCTACTTAATAATAGGCTATCGCTTAAAATATTCTTAACTTAGAAAAAGAAGTTAAATACTAATTATAACTATCTTTATAGACTTTTTTTCTTAAGTTCTTTAAATTCTTTAAATAATAGATTAGCTAGAATTCTAGCTAATTAAATTAATTAATTATTAAGTAGCTTTAGCTTTAATATAATTTTACTATATATAAACTTATTCTTTTAATAGATTATAAGCTTAATTAGCTATTAACTAGAATATATTTATTAATTTAATAAGTAAATTATTATTATAGAGAATAAGAATAATAGAAAATCTTTTAATATATTAATTATATTATTATTAATAATTAATAAAAATTAAAAAAGTTAGATAATTAATCTAAAAAAGAAAATACTATTTAATTTTAATATTATTCTAAATATAAATCTATTTAGTATTAATAAGTTAATATTAAAGTAATTATATATAAAATTATTTATTTTAAAGTCTTATAATTATTATATTTAGTTTTAAGTTTATAAGAAATTTCTAAACGGTCGTAGTTTATATAGAATTATAATAAAAATATATCTTCTTAATATATAAAAAGAGGTTAAAAATTAAATAATTTATAATAACTAAATTATAGCTCTATTAATAGAGTATATAAAAAAGACTTAATTATCTTATATTATATATTTATTATAATTTAAGACTAAATAGAATAAACTTTATAAAGTTTATAATATTAGTAAAAAGAAATATCTTATATTAATATTATAATACTTTTATAGATATTAAAAGAGAGTAGATAAAATTATAAATTAAATAATAACTATATTATAATAACTAGCTAATAAGATTAGAAATATTATATTTATAATAAGATCTTCTTTAATTATAAAGACTACTATTTTTATAAATATATATTAAAATAAGAAATACGCTATAGCTAAATATATTTTAAAAAAAATAAATTTAAATCTCTTAACTTTATTTCTTATTATTAAATATCTTAAAATAATAGAAGAAGAGATAAAGATTAAAAAGAATACTATAAATATTATAAAGAATAATAAAGATAAATATTTTAATATAGATTAATATAGAAGATTTAGTAACTATTAATTAAAAGTTAAATATTATAGTTATAACGAGAAAGACTATATTTATAAGAATTATTTAACTAATTTTTAAGATAATAAGAATAATTCTTCTTATCTAAAATTTAAATAAAAGAAGTTATTAAAAATTAAGAAAAATTCTTTTAATTTTAATAATTATAAAAAGAATAAAATCGCTATTATAATTAATAATAAGAGTAATAAGAATCTATTTAAGAAATATACTTAAATAGCTATATTTAAATATAGCTATATCTTAAAATAGCTTCTTAACTTAGAAGTAATATATTATATAATATGTTACGAAGAAACCTCCACACAGGACTTAGGGCTAGGGCTACGCTAGCTTCTCCGTACAAATGTGGCCATTTGCTAGCTAGATAGTTCAATAATTCTTACACACCACTCATATTATGAACCCATTTATAAAGTCCCTTAATAAATGGTAGCAACACCTGAAGATCTCATTCCAGATTATTAGACGTCGTCATTTTCTCATCACCTACAGTGCTAGCCAGTCACGCTCGCCACTACCTACCTCAATACTCAATACGCTCACAAACCAGCTACTCAGCTAGTTACACCGAGTCACTACACGTTAGCCAATTAGATCGATCCTTTCGCTAGGCTACTCGATCACATCATGCAGTCCAACAGTCAGATTCCCGGGTTCTTAACGGAGCAAGTTAACGGCCTTACAGTCCATCTATCAGCCATTATAGATTCAAAGTTAGAAGCCTTTTCCAGACGTCTTAGCCAGCCAGTCGAATAAGAACAGGCTAAAGCCTTCTATCACAAATAGGTGGAATACGAGCAGTCAAGACAGGAGAAGATTACGGAGAGTAACAGCAATAGCAGTACTGACAGCAGCAATAATATATACCGACTCCCCACGATCCCAGCTAAACAGCCAGTCAAACAGCTAGTCACTCCAAAAAAGAAGAAGCGAAACGAGAACACTCGCAAGCAGTATAAGAGGAGGACTCTACACCAGGCAAATAGCCAGAATACGGAGGCAATCACTGAGAAGTTAAGCAACATCTAGGCCATTAGTACCAAGAACCTAGGCACGCTCTCCAAGTTCTCACGGCAAATGCTTTCAATACTTCCATATTAAATACTCTCTGCAATTTCGTATCGGATCAACACTTAAGGCAGCTATCTAACGGAGTACACTACTGCAATCTGGCCTGCTATCTCCGATATCGCATTAGGGTGGTACACTATTGAATTGAGCACGCAAGAGAAGGATTTGCTACGACGGTCACAGCCAAATCACCATGGCCACTTGCAAGTCAAAGATTGGACGATCCAGAGTTGAAAGGTTTGAAACTTGGTTTAACACTTAACCCGGCAAGGCTGATACGGAGGTACTCATACAAAATTAGCCCTACATCTTACATTCAAGCATATATTATTATTATTCATTAGCTATGGGGGCATAGCCTTTTTTTCTTTTTGTGGGCATTTGTTACGGAGAAACCTCTATACAGGACTTAGGGCTAGGGCTACGCTAGCTTCTCCGTACAAATGTGGCCATTTGCTAGCTAGATAGTTCAATAATTCTTATACACCACTCATATTATGAACCCATTTATAAAGTCCCTTAACATAATATTATTATAAAATTTATTTATTAATTTTTTATACTATAATAAGAAAATTAAATTTAGTAATTAGAATAAGTTACTAATAATTAATTATAATAATATTAAGATTATAATAAAAGACTATAGCTAAAGATTAAAGAATATTCTATATATTTTAAAAATAAGTATTAATTTATTATCTATTATAGTTTTAAATTAAAAGAATTATTTAGTAACTTTTAAAGAATAGTAAGTAGAAATTATTAATTAAAAGACTAATTATATTATTATAAAAGATTATATAATTAAAGAACTATATAAGTTAATAAATAATAAATTAAATTATATATTTATAAATTAAAAAGTAAAGAATTTTTCTAATTATAAAGAATCTCTAATTAATAGTATTCTTTTAAATTATAAAGATAAGAAGATTATTCTATCTATAATAATTAATATTAAGTAACTTAATAATAAGACGCTAATATAAAATAAAGTATTATCTTAAAAAAAGTTTTTTAAATTTATATATTAATAATTAGATTATTTAAGTATCTATAAAATAAAGAATTTATATTAGTATATTATTAATATAAAAGTATTTAAAGTCTTTAACGAATTTTAATATAATATTTATAATTAGACTAAAATAATCTAAATAATTAATTAAAAATCTTAACTAAAAGTAAAGATACTTAAAGTAAGAATATATAATAATATATAAAGTTCTTTTCTATATAGAAGTCTTATTAGCGAATATAGATTCTTTATATTATTTATTAATAAAAATTTAGTATAAGTAAATATAAATATAATCTTATTAAAGAATAAGATATATTTATTTATTATTTATAAAGTTTACTAGATTACTTATAAAGATTATAAATTAGTAATTATAGTATATATTAATAATATAAAAGAGTATTAAATAGCTAAAAAGAAATTATAGAATATAAATATCTTAATAAAGTTTATAAGTATCTATATAATCTATTAAAATAGAATTACTAAATAATTTAATTAAATAATTATTACTATAATAAGATATATATTAATTAAGTTAAAACTATCGCTATCTTTCTAAATAGAGATTATTTTATATATATATTATTTATATAATAAGATACTATAGAAAACTAGAAGAGATAAATTATTTAATAAAATTTAATTTAAAATTAAATTAATTCTAATTAATAAAAGAGTTTTTAAATATATTTATAAAGTTTTATTAATTAAGAAATAGCGATAAAATAAGCTAATAATAATAATATATTTAAGAGTATATATTAAGTACTATTTAAGTACTTAATATCGCGTTTACTAGTCTAAAAAAAACTATTTTAAGTAGCTAATAAATATTAAATTTTATAAAGATTAAAAGAGTATTAATTTATTATCTTAAAGCCTTTTATTAAAATTTAACTTAATATAAGTAGAGATCTTATCTCTTTAACTATTAAATATTATACTCTTTAATAATAATAGAGAAATATTAATAAAGTATAAATTTAGTAATAATAATAATTAGAAAAATAATAAATTATTAAAAGAACTTATAATATTACTACTAATAAATAAAAGAAATAAAGTTTTAGAGAATTTTATAAAGAATTTTAAATTAGAAAGAATTTCTTTATCTATTTTTAATAATATTAGAGAAAATAATAAAATAAGTAATTTTTCTTAATAAAATAAGATAACTTCTCTAAATATAATAAATATATTATAGTTTAAAGCGAAGAATTTTAAATAAAATTTATAAAATTATTTATTATAAGTAAGTATTATATCTATATCTTTATTTAAATTAAAAGCCTTTAGTAGAAAGCTAGTAATATTTATAATTATATTAAATAGATTTATAAAAAAATATAAACTTACTAATTATTAAGAATTTCTTAAAATCTTTAATAAAAAGAATATATATATTACTTAATAAAAGATTAAATCTTAAATATATAAAAAAGTAATTATTAAGGTAAATAAATAAGAATAAATACTTATTATTATAAAGTATTTTAAAAATCTCGTTATAAATAATATATAGACTATTAAAAAGATATTCTTAAAAAGAAAGATTATAACTTATAAATAGATTTTTAAGATTAAGTATAATTTTAATAAAATTATTAATAAGTATAAGACTAGACTAATTATTAAAGAGTTTATATAAATAGAAAATATCGATTTTTATAAAATATTTATCTTTATATTAAGATTTAAGTTATTATATTTCTTAATAGTTATTATAAATATTCTAGATCTTTAAGTTTATTAAATAAATATTAATAATATCTATTTTAATAGTAAATTACGTAATATAGTCTATATAATATTTATACTAAATTAATAGATTATTATTAAAATAAGAAAAAAGACTTTATATCTTAAAAAAAATTTATTTAATCTTAAATAATTAATATAAATTTAAAATAAAAAATTTAAAATTATAATTAAAAAAATAGATTTTAAGATTATTTCTTTTAATAAATATATATTTATTTAAATTACTAAATAGAAACTAGCTATTATAGTACTCTATATAAATAATATTCTAATACTTATTAAATCTAATTTTCTAATAGTTTAAATTAAGAGTTAGATTAAGAAGACTTTTTTTATAAAGAATTTTAAAAAAGTTAAATATATTCTAAATATTTAAATATATTATAATAATAAGTAACTTACTTTAAACTAGTTATAATATATTAAAAAGATATTAAAAAATTATAGAATAATTAATTATATCTTAATAGCTACTTCTATTAATAGCTATAAATTTATAGTCTCTATATATATAAATAAAGAATATACTAATTAATAAAAATATTAATAACGAATTAAAAGTCTTATATATTTAATAATAAAAATATAATTTAATCTTACTTTTATTATAGATAAACTTAGTTAGTTTTATTATAATCTAATTATTTATTATATAAATACGCTTAATTAAGTATTAAAATACGTTACTAGAATAATTAATTATAAATTATACTTTAAAAAGAAAGATACTTTAGTAATATACTTTAACTCTATTTTTATAAATAATAAATATAATTATAAGTTTATCTATAGCTACTCTTTTCTATATAGCTAGACTATATATATTTAGATTAATAAAAAGTAGTAAGATATTATTATATTTATTATTAAAATAAAGTATATTACTTTAATAGAGACTTTTAAATTTATTATTTAAATTACTTACTAATTAAAAGAACTATTCTTTTATAGTAAAAGAAATACCTCTATTAAGTTAATAAATAATAATAAGAGTAATATAAATCTTATAAAGAATTCTAAGTATTATTAATAAACTAAGTATATTAATATTTAGTATTATTATATTTATTAAATTTATAAGAATAGAATAATTTAGCTAAAATATATCTTAATATTTTTTTAAATTATTAATATTATAACTAAATCGCTTACTTTATAGATCTTTTATTACTATAGAAAATTTTTAAGTCTTTAAAATCTAACTATTATTAGAAATTAATAAAATAATAAAGAGAGAGTATTATTTTTATTAAATAATTTTTTTTTTTTTATTCTCTTAAAGAAAGATTAATTTATAATTCTTATAAAGTCTAAATTATTATAAGCTAATTACTTAATAATAAATTATTATTTAGAATATTCTTAACTTAAAAGAAGAAGTTAAATACTAGTTATAATTATTTTTATAAACTTCTTTTCTTAAGTTCTTTAGATTCTTTAAATAGTAGACTAGCTAGAATTCTAGCTAATTAAATTGATTAGTTATTAAGTAGCCCTAGCCCTAGTGTAATTCCGCCGCGTATAGACCTGTCCTCCTAACAGGAATACCTTAAGTAAAGAAAAATCACTAGCCTAAGTCAAGTGGAGCCGGTGCACTTTTCATTTTAGCAAATTTGCGACCAATCCCGTCGTTATGACTGAGTATGACTCTTCTTCCTCCTCTTCTTCTTCTTCTTCTTCTTCTTCTTCTTCTCTTTCTTCTCTATCTCTATTCTCTCTCTTCTCTTCTCCCGCCTCCTATATCTTCTCCTGTAGGTAATGCTCTGTTCTCAACACTACTCCTAATACTTTGTGATTCGTCCGAGGCATCCTATTGCTTCTAGATCAAAGCTTATGAGAATAAACTGACCCCAACATGGCCAATCCCGAGATAGAGCTCCCACCCAAATCATCCGAGGTCAGTCCAAATCATGAGCTTTCGGAAGCGGGTATCGAGGATATAAACGGAGGAGCCCAAGGAAAGGAAATGAGCATCTCGTCACCTCCACTGGGAAAGGTCCCCATCGTCTACCGCTATCTAACATTCGAGACTGAGCTTCCCTCGCCAACAAATCTGGGTCCAGCTCAGAATGATTCAGCGGTACCGAAGCCGCCAGATCTAAGGAACTGTGTTTCGCCATTCACTTGGTCGACTTCTCGCAAGAAATTCACCACATGGCTCTCGTGTGCAGCTACCGTTGTAACTGCTTACACTGCCGGCTCATATGGCCCACCTAGTCAGCAGATGTCAGATTACTGGGGCGTCAGTCAAGTGGCCATCTATGTGGGAATTACGATGTTCACAACCGGCTTTGCAGTCGCACCCATGATCTTAGCTCCTTTTTCTGAACTTAATGGCCGAAAGCCTGTCTTCGTTGCTACTGGAGCACTCTTTGTTCTATGTCAGCTCTGCTGTGCTGTCTCTCGCTCTTACCCAGGAATGCTGCTTAGTCGATTCTTTGCCGGCGTTGGTGGCGTACGTACTTTTGGAGTTTATCTTCTCTCCTACGAATCATTTAAGAAGCCCTGAGGCACGTTTTGGGAGGACTTACCCAAGACGTGTTTCGCCTCTCGCTATCTCCCCAAAACAGGCACGACTGACTCCAAAATCATAATCCAGAGCACATTTTCAACTATGGTCGGGGGCGTAGTGAGTGACATGTACCATACCTCAGGTATTGCAGATTAAGAGGAAGTCAAAGTTGTGCCACATCTGACATTACTTCAGATAGGAACACGCCTATGGCGCTCTTCTCAGGAGCTGCACTTTTTGGTACAGGCTTGGGGCCTCTGTGTTCTGGATTTATTGCCCAACATATATCATGGCGGTGGGTCTTTTATGTACAGGTCATAAGCTGTGGTCTTATGATTGTGGCTGTGACAATCTTCTTCAAAGAGACTCGCGGTAGTGTGCTTCTAAGCCGAAGAGCGAAACTATTGAACTCATGGTACGAGGCGAGAGAAAAGGTCGGCCTTGTGGGCTTAGATATAAGTGTCAACTGTGAAGGTAAGAAAGAGAGCCAGAGAATCAGGTGGAAAGTCAAGTCAGATGAAGAACGAGAGAGCTTGGCCAAAATGATTGGGATCTCAGTTTACAGGCCATTTCGTATGCGGTATCTCTTCATATCACACTGGAACGAAGCTGAAATGCTACAGATTTACTCTTGACTGAGCCAGTGGTCTTTTTCTTTTCGTTATGGGTCGCATTCAGCTGGGCTGTATTATACCTGACCTTTTCGGCAATACCGCTCGTGTTTACCAAGAATCACAACTTCAATACTCAGGAGAATGGTGCTGTCTTTGGTGGTAAGCAGGGATGTCTGTTTTTGAAGCCATGACGTCTAATACAAATAGCCATGTGCGTTGGCTCGCTGCTATCGACCGTGCTCAGCATTTACCAGGAAAAGGTCGCTAGACACTACGGCAAAATGTCATCAACGCCCGAAGGACGACTGTACTTTGCATGCATTGAGAGTGCTCTTCTCCCAGTTGGGTTGTTTTGGTTTGGATGGACGTCTTCCCCTTGGTTCCATTGGATCGTTCCTACCATGAGCATTGCCTGTGCCACCATGGGCATCTTCTCCATCTATCTTGCCGTTTTCAACTATCTCGCTGACACGTATCATGGCTACGCCAGCTCGGCCTTGGCGGCACAATCCTTCTGTCGGAACATGCTCGGAGGGGTATTCCCATTAGTGGCAAGGGCGATGTTCAACCACATGACATTCGCTGGGGCTTCGAGCTTCCTCGGAGGGGTAGGAGCATTACTGACTGTGGTACCGTGGGTTCTGGTGTTTCATGGACCCAAGATCCGTGCCCGGAGCAAATTTGCGCGGGTGAGTTTTGAATTTTGACTTTTGACTTTTTTTTTTTGATCCGGTGGAAGGAACCGTCTGATGCTAATAAATCGGCAGGAGTCAGGACATGTGGGCCTGGGCCTGATGATTTGATCGGCCGGAGATAATGCACTAAGGTCCCAGTGGTCCCCTTGGCCCTAGCCTTGTACCCACCCTCCCACCCTTCCCACCCTTCCCACCCTTCCCACCCTCGTCACCCTCGTCACGATGCACCTCCAATTTGAATTGACAGTAAGGTAGACCTTGGAGATTGGTACGCTAGGGCGAATGAGGAAGCTGTATCCAATAATCCAAATCTTTATCGTTGACCACTTGCTCAAGACTCTTACTTGCGGGTGGTGGGGTGCCTTCCGGGTGCCTTTCGGGTGTTTTCCGTCATGAATTCAACCCCTCGTGCGGGGCAATAATAATAATAATCACAATTGCTCTTTACTTTTGACTCTGTACTTTTAACTCTCTACTCTTTACTCTTTACTCTTTACTCTTGACCCTCACACCTGAACAGCTGAACAGGTTCAATCCAACTCCCAACTCCCCTCTGCCACCATTGCACACAACATGACTTCTGATCTATTCATCAATCTAAAGGCCCCCAATGGACGGGAATATCAGCAACCCATTGGCCTTTTCATAAACAATGAATTTGTTAAATCCAAGTCCCAAGACAAGATTACAACCGTCAACCCAACGTGACCTCCTGCCAAACAATCCCATCTCATCCTCCTCCTTCTGACACTTCAACAGTGACGAAAGCGAAATAGCCTCCGTCTACGCTGCCTCGGCCGACGATGTAGACACGGCTGTCTCCGCAGCCCGTAAAGCTTTTAAACATAGCTCATGGCGAGATTTGCCTCCAACAGATCGCGGCGCTCTCATGTTTAAACTTGCCTCCCTTGTCGAAGAGCACGCCGAGACGCTCGCCACGATTGAAACTTGGGACAACGGCAAACCTTACACCGTAGCCCTAAACGAAGACCTTGGAGAAGTCGCCAATTGTTTTCGATATTACGCCGGCTATGCCGATAAAGTGCACGGCCAGGTCATCAACACCGGTCCGGACAAGTTGGCTTACACACTGCGGGAGCCGTTGGGCGTTTGCGGGCAAATTATTCCTTGGAACTATCCACTAGGTACGTACGCCTATATTGCGAGGTTTCTACCTCGATAGCTAGACTGAATCTGTATCTCATCCATTCAACAACTAGCTATGGCGGCATGGAAACTTGGACCAGCGCTGGCATGTGGGAACACGGTTGTCATCAAGGCGGCCGAGCAGACGCCATTGAGTATACTGTACTTTGCGCAGCTCATCAAGGAGGCAGGCTTCCCCCCGGGAGTGGTCAATATCCTTAACGGACACGGCAAGGAAGCAGGTGCGGCGATTGCAAGCCATCTCGACATCGACAAGATTGCCTTCACTGGAAGTACAGCTACAGCCCGGCAAATCATGAAAATGGCCAGCATCAACCTCAAGAACATAACACTCGAGACTGGTGGAAAGAGCCCTCTAATCGTTTTCGCCGACGCGGATTTGGACCAAGCCGTCAAATGGAGCCATGCAGGCATTATGTCAAATATGGGGCAAATTTGTACGGCCACCTCTCGTGTTCTCGTCGAGGAAAGCATTTACGATGAATTTATCAAGCTCTTCAAAGAACAGGTTAAAGAAGTCAGTAAGGTCGGCGACCCATTCAGCGATGATACTTTCCAAGGTCCCCAAGTCACCAAAGCGCAATACGAGAAAGTGCTCGGTTATATCGAGTCCGGCAAGTCAGAAGGAGCGACATTGGTGACTGGAGGTGAAGCGCACAAAGACGTCAATGGCAAGGGCTTCTTCATCGCCCCTACAGTCTTCACCCAAGTAACCGACAACATGAAGATCTATCGTGAAGAGATATTCGGACCTTTTGTCGTCATCGCAAGC
>JAEUBB010000133.1:53230-63449 GCA_018257885.1 Parmelia sp. 050094 | reverse complement strand
CAGCAGCTACTGTACAGTATACCTGTGCAATATTCATAATATGCAAGCCCCCACACAGGAATTCTACTATTACTTGGGATGGACTAGACTGCCATGGCATAATGGCATGCACAGTGCAATAAATAATGTGCGGCCTTGTACCTGGCCCGGTATCAAAGTACGACCTCGTCAATCTTCAGTCTTCTTGGCGTCTGTCTCAGCCCTACACTACGACACTACTAACTCGCGTTTACGCCTGCCCGAAAAAATCAAGGCTGACCTCTCCCTACCCCTACCCCTCAGGTTAAGAATCAACAACCAATACATCAACTTTGCCCGGCTTCACCATCATCACACCGGTTGCTTATTATATTTACTTCTCTCCTTCACCTTAAGCTGACAACCAGCTGGTCTGATCTTCTTGTCCACCCTGACCCGGCTCCTGCCATAACCCATTGTCCTTTGCGGTCGTCCGGCATCCATCGTCATCGAGTCACCCACACTGGAGCAGTACTACAACAACATCCCCGAGCCTTCTTTGCCTTGTATCCAAGTCGGAATCACATGAGTGGTCCAATCATCACCCGAAATCACCTTACCCCACTCTTGAAGCATACAGTGGCGCGCTTGTTTCAACAACGTGGGATCAGAAGCGAAGGACCGCTTGTACAACAATCTGGAGCTATACGAGGCCGGATGGTACAGAGGCCAAGCTGAAGAACGACAATCATTATACCGATGACTGCTGTAGCGTCTCCGCCAAGCTTCCAACCACTATGGAACTCTGGTAGTGGTGCGGAAGGAATGAGCGCCGAGGAGGTTACCAGAATGTTCATGCCTCGCAAGGGTGCACAGCGCACAAATTCAACTTCTTCGACTAGTTCATCAGCTTCATCATCTACCTTTAATCTACCTTCTCCTGCACCACAAACGAACGGCGACACCCCGACTACGAATGGGGAACAAGGAGGGTGGGGACCAAAGAAAAAACCGGCCAGTGGTGCCAGAGGTCTTTGGCCATCTTCCAAGGCAGAGCCGGTATCAGGCCTATCTACAGGGAGATCACAGGCACTTCCGACCCCATCGTCAGGTCAATCAGCGGCATCCACCATGAACACCGCAATGCACCAGCCTTCCCCGATATTACCCTCGCAAAACAGACTTCAATCTCAAGCACAACAAAATGGAGGAAGAGGAGATCAGCAGTCTGCAGGTTCAGGAACGTCATTGGCCATTCTGGCGCTATTGCCAATGACCGGAACCTTCGAACGAAAACAGATTACGGTACCATTCTCCCCAGAATTCTTGCGAATTGGTCGTCAAACAAATGCAAAGACTGTTCCAACCGCCGTCAACGGCTATTTCGATTCCAAGGTACTCTCGCGGCAACACGCCGAGGTGTGGGCGGACAAGGAGACTGGCAAGATATGGATCAAAGACGTAAAATCCTCGAATGGAACTTTTGTCAATGGAGTCAGGCTATCGGCGGAAAACAGAGACTCGGAACCACATGAACTTCGGGAGCAAGACACTCTAGAGCTGGGGATTGATATTGTGAGTGAGGATCAGAAAAGTATTGTGCACCACAAAGTGTCTGCCAAAGTCGAGCTTGCGGGTATCTATCCAAATCCTCCAAGTTTACTGGAATTGGATTTTAACGCCAATCATCCGAATTCTGGCAACGCGATGATGGGGGAGCCTATGAGCCAACAAATGTCGCAATTGCGAGGCCGAGGTGGTGGTCAAGGCTCTGTGGGAGGCAACAGCCGTATGACTGGTCCGTCGAGTATGGTTGGGGGCAATGCAAACATGTTGGGACCGCAGAGGCAAATGAATCTTTGGATGGGCCCCATCACGATTGAACAGGTAGTGAAGAAGCTGGGGGTAAGTCGAAAAGTCTTGTCATGTGCACTCAGATTGTTAACTCGTGCCAGGGTGAGCTCAAACAAGCAAAGCAACAGTCTCAGGATCTCCACCGTACTGATGATTTTTTCAATACTCTACTAACGCTTCAACCGGGCCAACGTCCCCCCAACTCTCCTCCGAAAAGCACCACAGAGGAGAATCAAACAAATGGGGTTCGTCCACCTACCCAAATCGACGTTGTATCTCCATTCTCCCAGCCTCCGGCTCCCCCGCCACAACAACCTCTTCCTGAAAAACCAGACTCCGCTCGCTTCGTCATGCCAGAGCCATTGTTTCAACCGTCTTTGAAGAGAGTCGATACAGAGAGGCCAAAATCAGGATTGGGTTCACCCACAAAAGAGTTTCCAAGCGGCCAGATTGTCTCCCTGCTCGAAGCTTTGAAGTCAGCGAAGCAAGAGATAGATTCGCAAGGCAGCCGTGTAAAGCATCTTGAGGTTGCATTGGCACGAGAGCGCAAGGCACGTGAACTCGCGGAGCGGCGCGCGCGGACTTTGTCAGGCAGCCGCGATGATCACGAGACAAATGGTGATGTTGAGGGTGAGGCCTTCGAGCCACCTCTGGATACTATGGAGCTTATCGATCACGAGCTACCCAATGGTCACGCAGAGGATGAGGAGTCCAAACAAATCTCAAGAGCAGTGTCCACAGCGACCTTGAGAAACAGTGAAGACGTGCATGAAGGCACAGAAGACGTCGATACCTCAACGTCGCGGCTTCAGGCCAGATTGGACCTCATGGTCAAAGAAATGGATGACTTAAAGATGCGTATGGAATCATACAAGCAAAGAGCAGAAGACGCCGAAGAAGGAAAAAGGAGTCTATCGGAGATGGTGGAAAGCATTCGTGCCGGACGCGACTTCAAGAGCGTGTTACCGGCAGCGAACCATGACGAATCTACGCATCTCGGCAATGGCGACGTCAAGGATGCAACAGCCTTCAAAGCCCCTACGTATCCGAAAGGATTGGACCGTAGCTCGTCCTCCTCGCATCTGCATCACCAGCTGCCCAATGGCACCGCTGCCATAGAGGACATGCATCGAGAGCTGGAGAAAACGGTATCGAACGTCCTTCAGCAGCAACGGCAATGGGGAGGAACCGGAGAGAGCGGACGCATGGTACAGAGTGCGCCTTATGTGTCTATGATAGGGGTTGTACTTATCGGAGTTGGAATCATGACGTGGTTAAATGGCTGGCAGCCGGGCGGAGAAAGATGAAGGCCGGAATCAATAATATATATGGTTCAGCACTGAGAAATACCCTTGGTGCCAGGTTTAACTTCTTGGAAGGAAGGACTCGGCAAGCTCATGGATGGATTGGGGGCGTCTTCACGATCAAGCGTATTAGCGGAGTTGGAGGGTCTTTCAGGAGGTCATGTTACGACGGCCTGCATTGCGACGTATCTGACCCTGGAATACACCCGCTGTTAGCAATACATACCCGCTTGATCACTGTTTCTGCTCTTTGTTGTTCCTTTCCTCCGGGTCTGAAGTTTGAGGCGAGTCTTGTCTTGTGGCTTGCTTGGATTGTCCAGTGGCTGGAAGGCTACCAAGGCTTGTCGGCCTGTGGAGCTCTCTTGCTCATGGACAAGGCGCTCCCATCTCTGGATCACTTCCATCAAGCAGCTAACCAGCTGTCATCTGTACTTGCCGAGCACTCCACTCAGCCTACACTGCAAGCCTTGTACATCATCCAAGGGAGTAGAACAGCATTCGCTCGACGAGAGGCAGCAACAACAGCAACAAAAGAACAGTACAACGCCAAAACACGTTCCCAGTCGCCAATGTTACCCAGCAGCCGGAACCCTCAACATGCCTTCGAAATACACACGTCGCAGCCAGCCAAGACCAGCCGTGTCGGAAACGCACACATGCAGCGTTTGTGTAATGGCACCAAACTCACCCTCTACCATCTTACAAATACCCAGCACCTCCACCCCATCCATCCACAAACAACCCTTACCCCTTACCCCCAAGACAACCACACCATCTAAACCCTAACAATGCAACCCGCCACCCAACTCCTCCCTCTCCTTCTTCTCCTCCTCCCCCTCACCCACACGCACAGCGCGCCCGACGTCGCCGCCGGCGCCGCCATTTCCCCCGCCTGCACCAACCTCACCTGCCCGCTCATCACGGCGCGCTTCGAGTCCGCCAAGGACGAAATCGCCCAGCTGGACGAAGGGGCGACGACGCCGGCCTTTTTGTCGGGTTACTGGTCAGCGCTGCACGATGTTGTGGATGAGTTTGGGTGCTGAGAGTGGATTGTTGACTTTTGGGTGGGTTTTGCGGGGGACAGGGACGGGATGGATATGGCGATGGGATTGCTTGGTGGGTTCTCTTCTTTTTTTTTGTGGTCTGGTTTGGTTTGTTTTGGGTTGGGGGGTAGGGGCGGAGCGCTGACTGGGTGCAGAAAGGTCGGATCAGGGGGATCTTTTGGACGGATAGGGGAGGGTGGATGGTAATAGGGGAGAGAGGGAGAGTGGTGGGTGGTTGATATTGTTGTGTCTGATGGCCTCTGTCAGTGTTCGACAGGGATAGGTGTCTAAAAAGCATACACATGTGAATTGAATATCATGATTACATATCTCATTATGCATCATGCTCCCAGCGTCAAAGAAGTCGAGTAAGTGAAGTGCCAATGGAGGTTTCTAGCTAGGAGGTGCACCGGAAGGTGTGGCTGTCTGATCCTTGTCCATGCATTCCTGAAGAATCATTCCTGGGTTCATCAAATTGGTCGACGCGAGTTTGAAAACATGTCAAAGTTGCAAAGGCAGCCACCCACGGACAGTAACCCACCATGAGCGATGTGCTGCCGAATCCAAAGAAACACGCACAGCAGTCCTCTGTGCATATATATCCGAGAGGGTGTCCGACTGAACCCAAACCGCCCCTTTGGGTCTAGGATCTCCTCAATACTAATCATCATTCTCTTTTTCTTTACAGAGCAATGTACTTGGTGTAAGAAGCCTTAGAAAACCTGTGACATGTGGTGCTCGTTGCTCTGCACAGTAATTTGTATATGGTAATGAATATGAGGTCTTAATTGTCTCTGGTAACGGGTATGAGGTCCACTCACACCAGAGCGATCTCACATCATTGAACAGCAAAGCCCAGCTCTNNNNCCTTGTTACCCCACCTTGATTGCCGTTGTCAAAGCCTTCCACATGACTCGAGGTTCAACGACACCCCACGGTCGAATCCTAGCGCAAGCCACTGAATGGCTCGAGTATATGTGATTGCATGTCTTTCATTGTCACTCTGTCAATATGTACTCCGCAAGGCCAGCCAAACCTTAGTTATCCACAGCCTAGCTGGACAAACACAGGAATGGCAAGTCATGAGGTGGGGGTTGGCACGAACTANCCTTGTTACCCCACCTTGATTGCCGTTGTCAAAGCCTTCCACATGACTCGAGGTTCAACGACACCCCACGGTCGAATCCTAGCGCAAGCCACTGAATGGCTCGAGTATATGTGATTGCATGTCCTTTCATTGTTACTCTGTCGATATGTACTCGGCAAGGCCGGCCAAACCTTAGTTATCCACAGCCTAGCTGGACAAACAAAAGAATGGCAAGTCATGAGGTGGGGGTTGGCACGAATTGNGAAGTCCACAAATGAGAGTGCTTTCTGCCAAAGCTTGCCCGAAGCGACGCGCTGATATTTTCTCCGAAGACAACCGATCGATCAAGGTTCGTCGGATCAGAAGCCAGAACGATGAGAGATTTCTTCTCTTTTCTTGGCGCCATGGCCGCGAGGCATATCCATGGATTTTGGTGTCGTTGCGCCTTCTCTCGCGCAGCTTTTCAAAAGGCAATTGGTCACAGCCGAGGTACAATCCATGTGGATCACTGGATGTATACCCAATCGAGCAACATTGATGCAGATCGGTGCCTAGCACATTCATCTGACGTCTGAGCTTGACCGTTGCGCCCCGAGCCTCGCGTCCGATTTCATCGGCAATGCGTAGAGCGCAAGGTCTTTCCCAGGTTGTTATGCAAGGCCTTTCCTATTTTGGAAGCTTCATGCATCCATCTCAGAAAGAATCCAACAGACATCAAAAGAAAACACCTTGGTGAAACCTGAAGTCGGTGAAAGTACAAGTAGTAGCGTTCCCTTTCTTTGATCCAACTTTCTCTGCTTTTGTACATGTCCCTCAGGCAACAATAAAGAACCGAGTACGAATTACTTGACCGAACTTCCACACCTCTTTGAATCAAACCATTCAAATAAGCCACAACAAAACGGACCAACACTGAAACAATCAGAATGTGTTTCCCTGGCGTCGTCGTCACTCTGGCTTCTGATATATTCGTCCTCGGGGCTGCCATCTATATTATCTTCATCATCCTCAACTTTCTGTGGGTGCAGTATAAGGAGTACCTTCCGGCACCTATCAAAGCTATCATGGGTAGCATTCGAAGCTGCATCAAAGAGGACGAAGACCTGGTCTGAAGCCTTGGACGTTGAGACGGAGGCCTTATTTGCCAAAGTGATCCGGCCTTCGTCACCATGAATAGGCCATGTTTCACAGTATGTCGCATGCCAAACGTTCGCTCTGCACCATGATGCTATATCCAAAGCAACGTCTCCATTCTATTGATGCCTTGGGCTGGCAAAAGAGCTCCGCCAAACACGGAAAGTGGTGCATCGAGCCCGTGTTCCCCTCTCACTCTCTTTAGCCTACATCGGCTATCCTAGCACATCGCGTTCCAACAGGCCTACAACTCTCGACAATACATTTGGGCAATGAGCAATATCGGTCTCACTGCCACTGCCTCCCTAGTCATTCATTGCAATAGCTTCATGCCAAGCTGGACGTTGGTAGAAGAAAGATGTTCGCATGTCTGATATCAGAGCGTCGACTTCCAATCTCATGTCCAATGACGAGGATATGCGGTGTGGAACAATATAGCGAGAGGTCCATTGCGGCCTGTATTGCCGAGGAAAACTTGGAACTGTACATAGCATAGAAGGCAATGGTATATGGCATCTGGGAAGTAGGTCAATAGGCCTGGTTGATAGTTATCTCGGGTCGGAACGGAAGAAGACATCTACTGAATGCTTCTCTGGCCTTGTCTCTTCATGAAATTATCCGGGTCCCCTGACTTGAGTCCGGTTATTGTACGGAGTACTAAAGGATAGAGACATATCCATGGACGAATTTTCTCGGGCTACCATGTCCTGCCCGCGAGAAATATACCAGTCTAATATCTTTTAGCTTTCTAAGTATTGAGAACGCCATTTTGGGGACTGCTTGGAGGCTGGTCAAAAATCCTAGTTCGGCCAACAAGCGACAGAATTTACCTCTAGATCGCAACTTCTTTATTTACCTTATCAGTCGTCGTATTTGCCGAATATCCTATTTTGTTTCGGAAACTAATCGCTTTCTGTCATCTCATCAGTGCTACTACTCAAGTCCTCCTCTTCATCCATCCCGCGTTCATTCATGTCTTCGTCTTCGTTATCGACAGCCTCTCCCATTTCCTTCTTCCTCGCCACTTCCGCATTTTTCATTCGTTTTAGCCTTCTCCGTTTCTTTCTCGCTGCCTTGATTTCCTCATCTTTCTGTCGCCGCCACTCCTCCTTATTTTTCTCAAGCACTACTGCTGCTGTGCTACGATTACGCTCCTCAGCAACTCCGAGCTGCGACAAGAGCGAGGAGTTCTGGGCACGGAGATCTGCAAGCTCCGATGAATCTGTAGCCGCGTCGAAACCCTTTTGGGGAGAACACAATTCGGCAAGAGTTTCTTCGAGAAGAGTAGTTGGAAAAGACGAGTGATGCAAATGCTGGTGAAAAGATGTGGTATTGGCGGGGAATGGAAAAGGAAGAGTTGACGTAAATTGAGCGGCAAAGACATACTTCGTGGGTATAGTAGCGCCAGCAACGCCACGGTCTCCATCAACGAAGCTTTCGTAGCGTGGCTTCACAACGTTATGAAGCTTTACAGCTGGCTTAGTCAATTCGGGGAAGCCAGTTGGCTTTAGCATGAGAATATTCGTGATTGGAGCAGTGAAGTCAGCCAATCGTTTGTCATATTTGCCTTCGGCTACGTCCCAAACATGAATCTTGCCATCTTGATGACCGGAAAGTAGACTGGTACCATCGTAGCTTACCTGAAGGCAGAGAATTTGGGATGCTGATTGATGCGGAGCTGACCATCTATCAGACGGTGGCGGCTGAGTTGGTGTAGACTGGAGAGCAGGGTCATGTAATGGTTGTATTATTCCACCTTGGCTGTAGAAGTCTATAAGCTGTACGCTGCCATCTTCATAACCGGCGTAAAAAGCACGATCTGCAGGATCTAAGGCCAAACAGAGTGGACTTGAAGGAAGTAGGAAGGTATGCAGAGCATCTCCATTCACATAGTCCCAGACTATGCATGTGTTGTCCTTCGAAGCTGAAACGGCGATATTTCTGTTACTAGAGCTGTGGCCGAATACAATGGCATTTATTGCAGCGCGGTGGTTCGAAAGTGATCTCAGAGGAGAAAATGGCGGATACTGTCCATTCTCATTGGCTGATGAAGCTGAGAACGAGAGCATACCTGGAATGGACCATAGATGGATCGTTGAATCTGTAGAGCCAGATAGGGCAAAGTTGGAGGTTGGATCTACCGCAAGGCACGTTGCTGATTGCAAGTGATGTTGTGGTGTAGATACTTGTCTGCCAGTCCCAAGCTACTAAAAGGTTAACATCCCTGGAATAAGGGTATCATTTCAGCAGAGCGGACAGACCTCCCAAATTATCACTCTTCCACTCTCAGTACCCAGAATGAGTGTTCCAGCTCCATCTGATTCGCCGGCAAGGGCTATGCTCTGAATCTTTTCAGGGAATGGTACTACTGCCTCCTGATTGTTCCGCTCTCTGCTATAAACGTGGATGACAGCTTTATCTGCTTGTGCGGCGAAGACATGAGAAGAGCTGACTGCTAGACAATTGGAGTTTGTGGAACTTTTCTTGAACGTGGATTTCAGAGTTGGTAGTGGTTGGAACTCGTAGAGGTGTACACCAGGAGTGACGTTGTTGATTGGCTTCTCAGTATTGAGCGTCGATGCTATGAAGCTTTCTGTGAGCATTGCAGAAAGCGGGACGATTGAATGTCTGTCGTCAAAGACGGCGATATCTGGGCTCCAAGCTCCAAGCTCCAAGCTCCAGGCTCCACTAGTTCAAGGAAATCCCAACATTTTCTGAGCTAAGGTTTCATGCCCTTATCGATAAGACCCAACCCGTCGTCGAACCATGGCACGATAGCAGTGCTTCCGCTCGTTCGTGAACGTCACCTTCATCAATCACCGATGCCCGCTCCAGCCTCCTTCACAGCGATTGCGGAGAATGGTCAAAAACCTGAGAATAATAGCATCTTGCCTGAGAATACCCAAAAGGCGGCTCTCATTGTGACCTTTTTTCCCAAGTCAAGGATCGCTCCGAATGTGAACGTACAATCTACAGCTATTGACAAGAACCTGGACCTAGATGAGACCGAAGCTACGACGGCATCTTTGCCCTCTTATGTGGCTTCTTTTACAAATCTGCTCACCCAGATTGTACCCAAATTTGACCATATATCAACTAAGCTCCTAACCTCCGATATCTCTCAATCCAACTATGTAGGACTCTACCAGCACCTACCAGATTTCTCAGATATCCGACACGATGCTCCAATCCGCGAGTTCGAAAATGAGCATAGTCTCGAGATCGTCTTTGACGTTCCTCCCAATGCTTCTGAGGTTCAGAAGCGTCCGCTGCGGCTAGCTCTCTTCGACATGGACTCCACCCTCATTAACGAGGAAGTAATCGACGAGCTCGCCCGCTCAATTGGCATCAGCGATGCAGTCTCAGCTATCACAGCCCGTGCCATGAATGGAGACATAGACTTCGCAACATCCCTTTCAGAGCGCGTCGCCATGTTAAAGGGAGTGCCTGCGAATGTATGGGGGGACCTGAAAAAGACAGTCACAATTGCGACAGGGGCGAGGGAGCTTGTCAGTGGTCTGAAACAAAAGGGAGTGCTGACCGGCGTTGTAAGCGGAGGTTTCACACCAATGGCTGAGTGGCTAAAAGCCGAGCTGGGGCTTGATGTCGCTTTCGCGAACCATTTATTGGAAGAGGGTCCGACAGCGGAGATCCCATACCCACATCTTTCGGGTTTGCTGGATCCCAATTACTCAATCGTTACGCCCGAGCTGAAAAGAGAGACCTTGAAATCTCTTGCCGCCGATCATGCGATCCCATTATCAGAGACGCTGGCTGTTGGTGACGGGTCAAACGATCTGCTCATGCTGGAAATTGCGGGTTTAGGCATTGCGTGGAAT
>JAEUBB010000133.1:26775-41898 GCA_018257885.1 Parmelia sp. 050094 | reverse complement strand
TTGAAACGAAGCAGCTCGGAGAATTATTTAGCTAAGCACAACATCAAGGGACTGAAACATTTGACGACTGCCTGCATGAATTTCCAGCCACCATTCTTGCTTATCAGCTTACTTTGTCGGAAAAGATGCTGATGTGCTGCAATGGATTTTTCATGCCTGCTTATTATTATTTTCTCATTGTTATTCTTCTTATTAATGATTATTGACAGATTGACAGAAAATACCACCTGCCAATATTTCNCCCCCCTTTTGCCAAGCCCGCTCGGACTCGCCCCACATTCTTCAAATTACCTATTCGAGCTCTTTGCACTCCGACGCTAGCTTTGGACAAGTAAAAAGGTGATATTGTGTAGCGAAACTTTTCCTTACAACGGCCGTGATCACATATTCTCTGTACCAATCGGAATCTACCCATTTTATCAAGGGGGAAACTTCACAGAATGAACGCGGCATGGTTCTACGCCTTTGCACAGCCTGGTGAGGCATCTGCTCGCATGACGAACCAGAACGCCAAGGCATCCGTCAGGGATCAAACTCTCCCTGGTAATCGTACACTAAGGCTAATTGTGGCTGACTGGTAAATACCTGAGGCTATAAGGTCACCAGACAGAGGGATCCACCTTCCCTATACATGATTGTCCCCAGTACATGCGTCTTACCCCACGTCTTTTACAAAATACCATGCACATTGTGTAATTCGACCTTCAAATGTATCCCCATGGCCTGAAGCGCGATCGTTTGCCAGCCTGCCGCTTCGTGGAACGATATTCAAGTCTTATGCCAGGCGTCGTTTGGATCGAATGCTTGGCCCCTTGGCTAGTCGAAACCTCCACTCTTGAGGTCATAGCCGGCGTCTTCAAACGGCCCGTAAATTCTCCTGTCTGCTCCTCCTCATCGATTTTCATGTGTAAACGTTGAGTAGACTCCGCGACGGCTGGCACGGTTGCGCCGACGTCGTCGATATCTGTTCCACGAGCGTCCATGATGCTGCCCTTAGAGGATACTGTAAGTGGGAGCGTCGATTCGGCAATACCTCCGGGTGAAGTTCTCGTGCTATCACAAAACGCCATGGCCGAAAGTCACTGACTGATAACGAATCGGCCCTAAAAAGGTGGCATACCTTTGATACTCAAATCAAATGTTCTCGCACGTCCTCATCCGTGTAGTAGTCTAGGCTCGTATTCTCCAAAAGCAGATGTGTGCAGACTTAGTGAGTTTAGTCAGTAGAGGACAGGCTGTCTTGACGAGGGGATGACATGCTCTACGAGGTTTGAATGGTGTCTAACTATAGGCTTTAAAGGTCGTGAATTGATTCAAGTGTAGAATGCCACGGAAAATTTCGGGATGTACCACGGTTTTTGGTTTGTCTTACAATGGTGACATGTTGAAGTGTCCAGTTGAACAAAGCCAGCAAGACTGACATAGACAATGAACTTGTATAAGGTCAGAAACTTCTGACAAACCAAAGTAAAGAATTAGGCAAACTTGTAATGTAGCAGAGACAATTCTCCTCATATCCCCACATCACTGCTCCAAAACAAAGAGTTCCCAACCAAATCCAAAGATCTTCGGCTCACAGCAGCAATAGCACCCAACAATATTGAAATGAGAAAATTAGTAAGGAGCTACAAGATGCAACATACTTAAGACACTATACTCAAATACGTAAAGCTCAGGATCGTAACCAAACCAAGCACGAGGTCTCAATCTCAATCGATGGACAGAGGCTAAAGTCCCTCGAAGCAAAAATCGTAAATGCAGAACGTCAGCCGAGCTCAACGCCCCGCTTGACGCAGAATTTCCTGTGTTCCGGGACAATGCGCTATCTTGTCATTATCTTAAGATGTTAGTCGTTGATGTGAGCACGGAGTCTACACGTTGCCTAGCGTTCCCGAGGGGTGAGGGTGAATTGAGCCGAGCGAGCGAAATTCTTGCAAGATCGTCCGATGCATCATGACTGTAGCAGCCAAGTATCCGTTACGAGTCCGCCAATCCCCAGCTATCGACACCAATGCTGTACCTGATGAGTCTTGGGTCAGAGGTAAGACCATTGTCATCACGGGAGGTGCTTCGGGTTTTGGTGAAGGGTTCTTCCGGAGATGGGCGGCGCATGGGGCGATCGTCGTGATTGGCGATATCAATACCCAGAGAGGAGACCAGCTTGTTCGTGAAGTGAGAAAACAGACTGCGAATCCAAACCTGCATTTCTTCCACTGCGATGTGACTGATTGGCAGTCTCAAGTCCAATTTTTCAAGGATGCAACCAACGTAAGCCCTCATGGTGGCATTGATACCGTTATAGCAAATGCAGGAATTGTCGATTCTGCTCCAAACATTGAAACACCTAGAGGTCTCGACGCCCCCAACCCACCACCTCCAAATTTGTCAGTCCTGGACGTGAATCTGAAAGGTGTGCTTTACACTAGCCATTTAGCACTCTTCTACCTCGCAAAAAACCCTCAATCAGAGCCGGCGGACCCAGATTGTGACCCTGCCAAAAGCCTTCGAGACCGCCATCTCCTGTTGATTAGTTCCATGGCTGGGATTGCGCCAATACCGAGCCAAACGTTGTACGCAACGTCAAAGCATGCAGTTGTTGGGTTGTACAGGAACCTTCGTTGTTCGTCTTTTGTTCACGGCGTCCGCACCAATTTGGTATGCCCGTACTTCATGTATGTACACTCCGGAGACTGTTACCCTTGGTCGACACTGAACCTGAATCTGCAAGACATGCTTCAGAGTCAATTACGTCTTTCAAGTTTCAGGAATGTTGCGCATCTCGGTTTCTTGTCTTGAAAAAGCAATGCTGACTTTGGAGTCGCCTAAGGGATACGCCATTGCTCACAACAGCAGGACGAGCCCTTCTAGCTGGTGGCTCTTTTGGAAATGTCGAGGACGTTATTGAGGCCGCAACGCATTTTGTAGCTGATCCACGGGTAGTAGGGAGAGCGGTGGTAGTTGGACCGAAGCTGAAGGTTGAGCAGGCTGCGGATGGTCAGTGGAGGCTGGTAGAGGGCAAAGGCACTACAGGAGAGGAGAAAGCAATCTGGGAGGTCTACGCGCATGACTTCGAAGACACTGAGATATTTACACGTAGGATTGTCGGGATTATGAATCGAGCTGTGGAGATAAAAGGATGGTCTGGTTGGCTGACAGACATGTTTGCAGCTTTGAAGTATGGCCTGGGGTGGTCTCCGTGACTACTTTTCCTAGAATTTTTGCATATAATTTTGGCAGTGGGTTTGATCAGCTCATCCCATTGGAAAACTTGTGGCCTGTCGACTTTTGGCTCTGCAGAAGTGATGGCTCCTACGCCTGCAGTCCTTCCGACCAGGGGAAGGTCTGACTCGTTCCCTTGAATTTACACAAGCGTGTTGATCCAGGGACGCCTTGGACAAAGCCTACGCGCGTTGACAAAAATTGTGATCCTTTCATACCTTTCATATGCTGGTATTCGTCCTCTCTGGATAAACAGAGAGTCGAATTCAGCTCCAAGTAAAAGCTTGTTACAGAGGTGACTATGTTGCACCACGGCCCCAAATACGAATCGGTTCCTACAACGCCTGCATACAGGCCCTACATATGGTCGCCCACTCCAACGACAAGCTCATTCAATTTGACAAGAAGAAGAGCAAGTCTGGTTGTGGTTGGGGTGCTGATCTTCTTCCTCCTTCACAACCTGTTCTTCTCATATGCTGATCATCGGGTATGGGTTTGTACACAACCCGACTGGGTCTTTTCTTAGATGCTGATTTACCATAGTCACGGCGTCCAGATTATCTGACAAATCCTGTCACTCATAATGCTACTGTCATCCCTCATGCCGCTTTTCAACCTCCTGAAGCACTACCTCATCGCTACTCTGACACAATTGACACATTTTCATCCTACAAATACCGCAACACCTGCAATATTTCGTCGTTGGATCTCCATGCGCCATTCGCGCCCTTATGCCCAGATCGAGAGTCCATGATAACGGCGATGTCTTCTGGAGGTCGCATTGGTAATGACGCACCTTACATGCCTCGAGGCTGCGACATGCGTTGGTTTTCGACCGAGGAAATCTGTGAAATCCTGGCCCGATTCGATAAAGTCATCATTGTTGGGGACAGCATGATGCGCCATGTCATTGGGAGTATCAACGTGATGATTAGGAAAGACCTTGGCTACGGCGCTGTGACTGACTGGAACTTCTCACCTGAGGAAAGGTAACGGTTCTGAACTCAAGCATATACTTTGCAAGGTACAGATTACTGATGATATGGCCATCTAGAAAAGACTGTTTCTGCAATTATCAGTTCAATGTTAAAGCCTGCTCCATCCAAGGAATTTTCAAGACGGCTGACGTTATCAAAAACGATCCAGAGAGCGTTGCCTGCCCCGTCAATTCCGTCGATGTCATGAGTAAGCCTTATCTAGAATATGTTCTCTGGATCATCCCTGATTGGATTCGGTAGTTGAACAGATGATTCGCTTCCCCATCGCTCCGGAAGAACTAGACCGCCTGCGCTCTCTCCTTCCTGCCACCAAGCCCTCTCGGCCATACGCTTTCATCTTCGGCCATGGATTGTGGAACGATCTCGACCTGCAGGCTACTCTGGATTGGCTGGATACAATTCTCGACACAACGCTGAGCCAAGCTCCTTGGCTATCTCCTTCATCAGTCCTCTCCTCATCAGGATCTTCGACGAGCCATGGGCGAAAAAGAGAAACGGGCTTCTGGCCAAGACTGTTCTTGACACCTAACGCGCCGGGGAAAGACAAGCCGGATGAGTGGATTGTCACTCAAGGAAACAAAGCAATCATGATCTTTGAGGAGTCTGTGGGCATCGAAGTTCGTAAAAGAGGCTTGGAGCATTTGGGGACGTGGAATGCGACTGTGCAGAGTAACAAGTTTGATGGGGTGTAAGTGTTCTTCCCTGAGATGAGCGGTGGGAATGCCGGCCGGGAGCATGGATCGTTCAGTCCAGGACTGACTCGGTGGGCTACGCAGGCATGTTGATCTGAAAGGAAACCTGATCAAGGCTATGATGGTTATGAATTGGCTGAATATGGTTGAGGTCGAGAACTTTTGATTGCGGAACATCACGCTGGGTCTTCTTGTCGATTCGAGATGACTGAGTCATTGTTGGTGAATTCAAACGGGGAATGTGGTCAACGATAATCAGCCTCGCAGAAAGTCCAATCAAATGATACGATAGTGAAAAACAAGCCGGACACACATTTCGAATATATACTTCGACTTCCCTGGTTGTAGGCTTATGTAGGGTATTAGTTGCTTAAGTGGGTATGTTCATACGCTGAGCGCCTTCACTAAAGGCTGTAGGCCACGCCATCACTCTTCCCAGTCGCTCAATCTCCACTAAGGCCTCTCTCCAGACCACCTCTACCCCTCTTGATCCTCTCCCCAATGTCCATCTCTCCAGCCCGGCGATTTAACCCGTTGACAAAGTCTCCTCTTCCACCATATCTTCCAGATCTATCCCTCGCGTTCTGTTCAGCTTCTCGCTCTACGCGTTCGCGTTCCTCAATGGCGGCAAGTCGAGTGGAACGTACAGCATCCAGGTCATTGGCGTCAGCTTGCATTGCGGCTAATCTAGCAGACTTGTCCACTACCTGATCTCTGACTCTCTTTTGGGGTAGAACTTCGGGGGAAGAAGTATTGCGACGAGGCGGAGGGTGGTAAGAGGGAAAGCTCTTGCTATGATTTAGATTGTGTCCGTTTGTTTGCTGGCGAGGCGGTGATCGAGAGCGGCGCCGATAGTAAGGGGAGGGAGACGGAGACCTGCTTCTTCGATGGCTATACGGAGAGGGCGATCTTCGTCGGGGGGGCGGTGTTGATGATCTGGAGTATGTTGAAGAGTCTGAGCGTCGATGGCGGTCATGATAGCTTCTCCGATGGTATCTGTCTTCCTCGTCGTGGCTTCGCCGCTTCCGACTATGCCTCTCTTCGTCATGTGTCCGCCTACGCTTCGAGCTGTGATGATGGTCATCATCTCTGTCGTCACGACGATGGTGCCTGTGCTTGCGTCGCCGCTCCTTTTCTTTGGGCTTGACATCATGCCCAGCCTCTTTGAGCAGACGTCTCCGGCTCACGGGATCGTTCATCAAGGTCTCGTACGCAGCTTGCTCCCTCTGCTTGATCGCCAGCATAGGATCCTCCCGTATCTTAGCAGCCGTGTCCCTGACAGTATTCGCGTTCTGCAATGCCATGAATGAGTCCTCGGTAGATGCTTTCTCTAGCTTTTTGTTCTCCGTACCCTTGATCAGTCCATCGATTCTTCTCTTCCCTAGCAAATATCCTTCCATCTCCTCAGTGGTTCCAGTCTGGCCAGCTGAGGGTCCAGAGTACATCCACTCCACGCGCTGGGCTCTCTTAGTGCCACCTGCTGCCTCTTGCATTTCCTGAATCTCCTGTATATTCCGCTCCTCTTGGCGCTCCTTCATCATTTGTTCTATACGTTTGCGCTCGTCGAGCGCCTTTTTTTCTTCTTCCCATACCCGTCGCTGGTTGCTCATCAAGACGGGATGCCATGACTTTTTCAGATTGAGGTCTCCGCCTCCCATCTTTGATGTACTCTGTTGAACCTAGGGCCGCGGAGACCAGTATAAAGACGATAGATTTTTGAGTGATTATGAGGATGGACGGTGCTCAAAGTCGGGAAGTTATCTGTGGATTAGTCGGTGTCCAGCGAATACATGAGGAGGTTGCTCTACTTCCCCCTGATATCAATCTGATGCAAAGAATATGATGCCAAGAAACTAAGCCTTACCATCTTATCGATTGTGAAGCTCGGGGCTAGTAGTGCTACTTTGCCCTCACCAAAACGCCCTCATTTCAACACGCTCATCCTCAACTTTGGAAATTTTGTTCACTTCTCGAAACGCTCGGGCTGTAAAGACCTCGTTGCGGCAGCTGCGTACAGCCTCACTCACTGACACGATGTCGGACGACGATGACTTTATGCAAGATTCCGATCAAGAGCAGTGAGTTGAGACGCGATTACGCTTGCTCAATCTTCCACTGAAAAGCTTCAGATACGACTTTGAGTATGAAGATGACGATGAAGAGGAGGCAGGAGATGTGGGTATCGAGAACAAGTACTACAACGCCAAACAAATGAAGGCGGACAATCCAGATGAGGCGCTCCAAGAGTTCTTGGGGATGCCGGCTTTGGAAGATGAGAAAGGAGATTGGTCAGTACGAAAGAAGAGAAACCTTGATTTTTTCCATATCCACTGACCTACTATTCAAGGGGTTTCAAGGGGTTGAAGCAAGCCGTCAAACTAGAGTACAAGCTTGGCAAGTACGACAAGGTACGCGATTTTACGACGGTCCGGAGACTAAGACTTATTGGAATACAGGCTATAGAGCACTATACCGAGCTCCTAACATACGTCAAGTCTGCTGTCACCCGCAACTACTCCGAAAAGTCCATAAATAACATGCTAGACTTCATCGAGAAGGGTGCTGAAGACGAGAAAGCATATCACTGCATGGAAGGGTTCTATTCCAAAACCTTGGAATCTTTCCAAAGCACGAATAATGAGAGATTATGGTTGAAGACCAATATTAAGCTGGCGCGGCTGTGGTTGGATCGAAGAGAATATACACAATTGGTCAAGTTGGTCAGAGAGCTGCATCGTGCCTGTCAGAAAGATGATGGAACGGATGATCCAAGCAAAGGAACGTATGCTTTGGAGACCTACGCTTTAGAGATCCAGATGTACGCGGAGACGAGGAACAACAAACGTCTAAAGGTAGGCAAGCACATACGATAATGATCGATGCCGCTGAATTTAGTTGCATAGGCATTGTATCAGCGAGCTCTGAAGGTTCGTTCTGCAGTACCGCATCCTAAGATCATGGGCATCATTCGTGAATGTGGGGGAAAGATGCACATGAGCGAAGAAAATTGGAAGGAAGCCCAGACCGACTTCTTTGAGTCGTTTCGAAATTACGACGAAGCTGGATCTCTACAGAGAATTCAGGTTCTGAAGTACCTGGTGCTAACGACTATGCTCATGAAGTCGGATATCAATCCATTCGAGTCTCAAGAGACAAAACCCTACAAGAACGACCCCCGCATATCCGCCATGACGAATTTAGTCGACGCTTATCAACAAAACGACATTCAGAAATACGAATCGATACTACAGAACAATAAAGACGTGTTGGCAGATCCGTTCATTGCCGAGAACATCGATGAGGTTACTCGAAGCTTGCGAACCACTGGAGTGCTCAAATTAATTGCTCCCTACACGCGCTTCACGCTAGCTTTTATTGCTAAGCGGCTGAAGATCTCCATTACAGAAGTCCAAGACATTGTAGGTTTCTTGATCCTCGACAAAAAGCTCGAAGGCAAGATCAACCAGGAGAAGGGCACTGTTGAGATGGACAATCGCAGCGATATTAATCGGACGCACGCTGTGCGAGAATGGACATCTGCAATTGGCGCGCTTTCTAAGATTGTTCTCGACGAAGGGGAAGGCTTTAGAACAGACGATCCTCAGTCATTAGGTGGTGCCTCCATGGGTGGTCTAGTATCTACTGGAATGCGTGGCGGCGGCGGCGGCGGTGGAGGAGGACAAGGGGCTGCTGGTTTCGGCAAAGCAAAAGGGGCTAAGACGGGTGTGGGCTTTAATGCGCGAGCATCTAATATGTTGAAATGACAGGACACGCTCGACGCCATCCAAGGAGATGCTTGGAACGGGTATGCACAGAGCATGTGATGTCAGCAGCCCCCGGATGCACGGGAAAGACGGGAGAGACGGCTACGTGCACAGAGGTGATTGTTTACCTGGTCAGTATCTTTGGTACCTCTGCGGCATTGATTATCCATTGGCCCCAGATGCGGGTGTATCCGTACGGCGGCGGGGATCAGGCGCAGTGCCAGATGGCAATATGACGGAGAAAGATGATTATCATTTTACCGTCCGGCTGGCTGGCCGAAAGTTAAGCAAGCACTTGATAGCTTGATAGCCATGATTGGTCGACATGGATTGATGAAGTCCATGGTTGGGACGCTCCAACCTGTGTTTGTCGGTGCGTACGTCGAGTGACCTGGTGCGGTATTTGTGTTTGCATATGATAAATCCATGCCGTGTTTTTTCCTCACCGTTAATTGTGGGCTGGCACGCAACCACTTCAGAGAATAATGTGTGGGGCGCATCGGCAGAGTGTCCGGCTCCTAGTATCATGATTTACTCCGAGTGATGGAAGAAGTCGCGATCGACAAATCTTATTATCTGAAGAGACATGAGTCATGAAGGTTGGCACTTGCAGCAGAAGGCTCCAACGCACAGGATGCACAAGTCTTTTAATAGTTTTTTTTCTTTTTTTCTTTTTTTCTTTTTTTTCTAATACACGGAGTGTGCCTCGGTTGTTTGTTACTCTTTTCCAGTGTACGTGTGTACCTATGTACCTATGTATACTCGTCTCGTACTTTGGAGCATTTGTGCATCAGCTGATCGGGTAGGGTTGTCGTGAAGAGAAGCCCTGATAACTGATAACTTGATAAGAGGACAAGGTAATAAAGACGGTTGACTCCGTAAGGTAAGGTAAGGTAGTAAGGTAGGTAAGGTATTCCGTACGGGAGTACGGGAGTACTGTACTCTAACAAAATGAATAAAGTGTCAAAATCAGGGCCAGTTGATCGACGGAGCTAGCCCCCTTATAATAATTAATACCTTACCACCTGAGCCCCCTGGCCTGGCCCTGGCCCAGAATTCATTCCTGGATTTCCTACCTGACTTCCTGCCTCTCGCCCGCAAATAATCATCATAATAATACATGCTAGAATAATAATAATAATGATAATAATAATAATAAATAATAATAATAATAATAATAAAATAATGCCCAAGGTACGAGTACCTCGGTACCTAATAATAAAAAATAAATTTCATCCACGTACCCTGTACTCCGTATCTCTCGACTCTGCCCCCAAACCCTGCCGGCAATAATGTAGACGGTGAATTAATTCGAACAAAACTCCCACCTCCAAACAACATCAACCCCTCTTGATCTTCCACCTGAACAGAATCGATCTCGCAACGCAAAATCATTCCAACCCGCAGATTCCTCCTCTATCCTCTCTATCCTCTGTCCATCACAAACTTGCAATCCTTTCATGTGGCGCGCTGCTGCAGAAAGACGTGGGGGTGATGCCTCATTTTGGGTAGACATCAATCAGCTACTCCTGCCCACAGCAACTCTCGATTGGAATTCATCCTTCGACATAATCAACTGCCGGATTGGTATCCCTTCGCTTTTCTAATATTTCATTGAGCCCTCAGGCCTAATATAATCCTCTTGTCCTCCCGACCCAGAGTCCTCTGTATCGGCGTGTAAAGCCCAAGGAATTATTACCTACGTACTTTTCCCCTGCCTCTTTCATCCTTGACCCTTCCCATCATCGCCTACTTGATTCTTCATGCCTCATTCGATCACTGGATCCATACTTTGTTGTTAGGATCCGCCCCAGAAAGCAGCGTTGCCGCAGAGCTCTCGGGTAAGCTTCGCTGTGATTCAAAGTTGCTGTCGCTGCCCAACAAGCATGGCATCAGAGCAAGAACTGGCAGACATGGAGAGAATGTCGAGCGACTGGCGCCTTGATGCTACGGTAAAAATCCAGAGGCCTCCGCCATTTGCCACTCATCCTGATCAGCTCGCTAGGGACCTTTAGTTGGGCGACAGCAGTCAACGAGCGCACTGGTCGCTGAATACGCAGATGCGGACCCAATCTACGTCAATAAAACCAAGGTATACCACGCTCTCATCAAGGCCCGAATTGAGGTACAAGCAAATCACACTAACCTTGATTAGGCACTTCCACAAATATACTCTCATTACCGCACTCTCAGAGGCGATGGCAACTGTGGGTGGCGAGGTACGTTCCCCTTCCTCCACTCTGCAATCCTCTTCTGTATCATCCGACTGAGAGGCACACAAGCCCTCGCATTCGGCTACTTTGAAACTCTTCTCCGCCTTGGCGAAGATGAAAAGACCTCAGAAGAAGCAGCGAGGTTTAGGGCCTTCGAGGCTTTGATGCACGCTGTCGGGAACTCACACTTGTATGAGGACTTTATCGAGCCGACAGCGCAATTGTTAGAACAGCAGGCTGCAACTCTCCCCAACCATGATGGGGGCGCTGCACTACTGGCCATCTTCAACGACGATGAGCGCTCCAGCCAGCTTACGTATTCATTCAAGGTAAGTCAAATCTCACAAATCGGGCAGCCCTCTCCAATCAGCTTTGCTAAAGTAATTCCAGCTCATCACCAGTGCATGGATGAAGTCCAATGCACAATCTTATGCTGGCTTCTTACCCGACATGGACGTCCATGCTTACTGCCTGAGAAACATTGAGCCCTTCTCGATGGAACTTGACCATGTTGGACTCCAAGCTCTTGCCACTGCAATTATCAACGAAGCAGGCATCGCTATTGAGGTTCTGTACCTCGACCGTAGCGCTGGCGGAGAGGTCACGCCCCATCGGATACCTGTGCTTGACGCTAATGGTAACGAGAAGAAGGGCGGACCTACGATTCGACTTCTATATCGACCGTACGTCTCTTCATGGACGTGGACTCACTTAAATGGGGTGCTAATATGTAGTAGAGGGCACTATGATCTGTTGTATAAGACAGAGGACGTCACCGACTACTCGATGCTGAATCCTGAAATTCGCCTCGTGTCTGATCCACAAATTGCACTCTCTGGCACCGCTCGCTTTCACCATGATGAAAACATGGACATACTTACAGACATTCCCGGTTTTTCCTCTAGCATGATTCACCTACCGTATACCCCTACCTCAACCGAGCCCTATCAGAGTAAAGTTGAAACCTTTGTGTCCACCCCACGTACAATGACTCCAGCAACACCCATTTATCCGTCTTACCAAAACAACCAGAGCAAGGTCGAAACATTCTCGTCCACACCACGTACCACGACGCCGGGAACGCCAGCCTATCCCTCAGTGGATCCCGCAGTGAAGGAAGAGCATTCGCCAAAGACGGCGATAAATTCGCCCATCTCGCCCAATCCAAAAGAATTGCCTATTCAGGCGGATTTCAAACCACGCACGAAGCAGCAGCGGCGGTATGACAAACGCTTGAAAGCCCAAGCCGATCAAGTTCAGACCGATGCGTTCAAAGAGTAAGTGACCAAGTCTTCGAAAAATCCTCCCCAAGGCAACAGAAGATGACTCTTGTCGTCAGATGTAGCCTAGACAGATCGAAGAAAGAAGACCCCGCACACTTCACCAATCAGGCTTTTCAGCCTCAAATCTGGCAACCCGGGCGTGATTACGAGAAAAGGTGGCAAGCCGGAAGCCTCTAGAAGAGGTTCATGGTCATAACGGCATTTAACGAGAATTTATCTTTCTGCCATGCATGCAACTTTATCATTCCCTTCCAACGTTCGACGGTGGTATCAACAAAGAGGTGCATCCTCTTACATTCAACACCGAAAAGTTGGCGGGATTTTCTTCTTCCTCTTCCTCTTCCTCTTCTTCTGCTTCTTTCAACGGTTGATGGGCGGATTCAGATTGCACTGCTGCAGAGCCATTACAGAGAATCCGGCGGCAGCAAGTATCAGGCATTTCGGCACCCGTCAATCATACCCCTAGGGACTGGTCTTTTGTCACTACCAAGTGATTTGTTTTTTTCCCAGCGAGATACACGACAAGATGAAGGACGACTAAAAAATGCCTTTGATATGAGGCTGGGTTTGTTGCTGGATCTACTACCGGTCCTCTAGCAAGTAATGTTAAATAGGGGGCTGGTGCTTCCGTACACCTTGCTGCATTCTCCCCTAGCGCCTTAGACCAAGACCTCCCTTCCATGACTCTACTCTATTCCGTCGCCCCTTCTGTCGGTGTTGGCGCTCACACACGATGTTCCACTTCGCTGCCTCCATTCCAAGCCTCCGTTCAAGACATCGTCCTCCGCCTGTCGTCCATCCCGCAAAAATGCAGACGCCATAACCTAACGTCTCGATCAAACCGCCTGTTCCCATGACCCTGCAGCATCGTTTCCCATCCTCACTGTTCATAATCTGCGTGTGCTCTTGTAGACGGGCATTGAACGAGTATGCGAATACAAGCTTCGACATGGATATACCCGCTGCACAAGGTCGGGTGATGGTAAACGTGACTGACGAGCGGCATACTGCGGTTGCATGTGTAAACTGGGTTGAGTCCTGGCCAATCAGATCTAGATACAGGTTCAAGACGTGGTTCATCAGGGTATGAGACGTATGAGACCATATTCAACAGGCAACAGTAGTGGTATCATGCGAACTTTCCAATTAGACATGCCTATTTGTAACATTGGTATCATTAACAGCAGGAGCGCCATGATAAGATGACACTGTATCCGTACATGGAGTTGAAACAGGACCAAGAGTCCAGCAAAACAAAACAAAAAAGCGCACAGCTATATACACTGCCAAAGTATCCGCGCATGTAATGGGGCTCAAGAAAAAATGTCCGCGACAACGCTATGCCATGGTGCAGTATACATTATTTACAGAAAAGCAAAGGCAAACGGCAGACAGAAATGTAGAAAAACAGCCGCCCAATCAAAACGCATGCAAAGATGCCAACCCAAGAACCCCAGCATGATGCTTTTGGGAGCATATTATTTCGACCACATTTCAGACATTATAATCTATACAGTCCGTCCGGAGCACCCAGATGCGCCGGTTCGCCAATGCTCAAAGAACGGATCAAGGGAGACGAGAAGCACGAAATACGATAATACAATGGTCAGGCGTAGACCTCAATTTTTCGCTCCAGCACCTCTACCTCCAAAGAGGGTCCCGTTGCCGAAGCCTACTGTCAAAGCTGAGAGATCGACGGTGACATTTCCACCGGCATTGGTCTCGCTAGCATCAAATGTTTCTCCGTTCATCAACGTGGTTTGTAATTTGCTCAACGCCGTTTTGGTAATATCGAGCGATGACGTCTCCTGGAAGATAAAGAGGACGGCCGTGCGGGCGAAGTCTAATACTGTTGGAGTGATCGCCTTTTCGTCGCTGGTAGCGGCCGGCACTGAAGATGTTGCTGCTGGGGCAAATTCGCCAGTGGGCGCGGCGAAAATGATGTTGTTTGAGGTTTGAGCGACACCGCGGACTTCGAGGATGTGTGACGGATGATGATGGGTCTTTGTAGGCGGGGCGATGACCTCCACCAAGTCTAGGACTCTAGGGCGATGGCGAGAATGAGCTTCGGAGGAGAGGAGCGCAAGATCAAGGTCTCTGCGCTCTGACTGTGAGTTGAATGTGACGAGGGCGTTCTCTGAAGAGCATGATAGGTTGCTAACGCTAAAAAGAGAGAGGAGAATATATGGGGTGACTTGGAGAGAATAATTCGACATTGCCGCCGTGAGAAGACGGGGCACGCTGCTGCCAAGGGTTGAATTGTGGTAGGCCCCAGTATCAGTGGTTGTACAGCTACTATCGCCGGCCGTATTACACGCGAACCCTGTGTAGCCGTTGGCGCAGACACATCTGCACGTCTTGTCTATGACAACGTTGGCCCCACCATTTGCACATGGGCTACTTGTTTGGCAGCTTGCAAGGGTTGGCGAATTATTCTTGTGCTGGCGAGGAAGGACTATCAGAGTGATTGGAATGATGACAGCAGCGGCGATGAGTAGCAGGAGGATGATCAAGAGGAGAATGAAAGCCCAGACAGGCATGCCGCAGCATCTCCGCTTCTCATTTCTGTGACCAGTTGAGGAGCCATAGTTGACCGTCTGAGCTCTCGAAAGATTGGACTTGGCATGCGGCGAAGGCGTTGGCCAACCGGCAGGTCGCTGGCCGGTAGGCGTTGTCGGAGACGGTGACGGAAATGCTGCCAGGATGTCTGAAATCGAGCCAGTGCGAGAGCCCTTGCCTGCCCTTTCTCTTGACTCCTTCTCCTTTGCATTCAACATATCCAGCATGCCTATTCGGCTTGCTGTTTTGCCTCGGTCAAGGTTCGAAGCCAATTTTGTGGCTCGCCTAATGAGCTCTGGAAGACTCGTTGCGCTGTCTCTGCCTTCTTTTGTAGCTTTCAGGTTTAAGTTTGGTGGTCGCTTGGTTCCCTTCCCGGTCATTGATGGAGCTGTTGA
>JAEUBB010000132.1:45728-85761 GCA_018257885.1 Parmelia sp. 050094 | reverse complement strand
ATGTGGAGTTTGAGTGCTGGCATTTGAGGAGGGATGTGTATGAGGAGGCGGCGAGGGAGGGGGGGTTGAGGGGGGAGTTGCGGTGGGGGACTACGGAGGTGCCGGAGAGGTGGTTGAGGGGGGAGGGGGAGGGGGGGGCGAGTATGGAGGAGTTGAGGAGCTATGAGAAGGTGCCGGGGTATGGGGTTTTGGTTGTTGGGAAGTGAGCGGGCGGCGGGGGTTTGGTTGTATTGGATATCCTGTTTTGATGCAAGCACGAGGCATCTTCTCTTGGATATTGAAACCGCGGTGACTGTTACCATCCTCCTCTGCACTCCTCACCACATCAACACACACGCACATCCACCATCACACATCCCAAATTCTTCTTTCCACTCACCTACCCAAGACGCGAGAACGCACCACTTTTCGATTTGAACTCGGCTGCAGCGGGAACAGTCTACTCATGTCTTCCTTCTCAAAATTTCTATTCATTGCAAGTCTGAGCCATTTCAGACGAATGCACGCAGATCGTGGGTTAGGGGGTAGAGTAGGTAGGAGGGATGAGGGGCAAGGTCCACTTGGGTTTGAGAAGGAGAGATGGAAAGATAACATCTTCCTGTGTAGAGAAATATCCGAATATTAACTATAAATATCTGTGAAATATTAAATAAAGCTAGTTCAATAAATTCGTTATTAATATCTAGGTTATGGATAAAATAAACTTAGGTTATTATTATAATAAAATAAGATATTTCTATATCTATTATATAATAAGAAGTATTCTTCAATTGTAATAATTTTTAAAATATATAAGAGAGCTAGATTAGTAATTTCAATACACTTGCGTCGCCGCCGAAGGCTGACAGGACGCAGAAGATGCGCCGCCAGTGGAGTTACCGAGAGCACTACCATCCAAATATGACGGCTCGCGATCGGCAACATCTCGAGGACCACATTGGTGCGTTCGTGCGATCATTTACCCAGCGTGCTGTCACTGATAATTTGAAGACCACTGTGTCGGTTGATTACGATCCGCAGCCATGTGCCACGCCGATACCTCGGCGCTGGCCACTTTCAAGTGGGGCATGACTGACAAGCCCATGCTGGACACAAAGCGCGTGCCGCACCGGTGTGTTGATTGGGAGGAGATGCTGTCATGTCATAGCAACCGTATGGTTAGCCACGAGGAAGTTGCGAGCACGGTCAATCCTGCTCTGTCTAGGTCCTAGCATGAGGGCGGGTCGTGGCACCCTAGTATCTCAGATGGGTGGTGGACTGTAGCAGCTTCTAGTTCCAGTCGAACAGATTATCGCCTCGACACACTAATAATGTCCCCTAGGTTTTCCTACTAAGAATCATTTTTCCAGACGACAGAATGCCCACATCCTGCTGTTGAGACAGCGTCAGTACATGAGATGCCGAGGTTAATGCATCCTGTCTTGTGTAGGCAATCATAGGCTCGCTCGGCTATTGTGTATCTAATTGGTGGCTCTCGTATGGTTTCTTAGTACAAGGAATGGTGTCTAGCTACTGAGGCACAACCACAATGATCGAGTCTTGGAGCAGCGCAGTATATGTGTATATACCCAAGATCTTCAGTCCAGCACTCGCCATCAATGCATGCCATTGCTCCTTGGTGCGTTCAACAGACCCTAGCGCCGCCATCATGGTGAGGTCCAGCTGCGCGGCTTGCCAATGCACACCAGTGTCTGGGAGCACCATGTCGTCGATCAAGATCCGCGACTCTTTGTCCATGGCTGGGACAAGATTCCTCAAAATTGCAATGCATCGATCATCTGGCCAGTCATGTAGGATATTTCGTAGGTAGTAAAACTTGGCACCTAATTCTCAGTCAGTAGGTCGTAAAGTAAAAACATGCATTGTTGGCCCCATTGCTATCGCGACTTACCTTTGATTCTCTGAGGCTCGAAGAAATTCTGCACCATCTTCTCAACGTCTTCCATTGGCTGAACGTGCTCCAACGTCTGAGGGATATCCTGTAGAATGATACGGCCAGATAAGTCGGGATACTTGGCTCTGAAAGCAATGCATTGATGGCCGAAGCCGCCGCCAACGTCAACAAACAGAGCCTTGTCCGGCTCGACGGACCAAGTGCCGATCTCTTTCTCGACCGGAAAGACCGACAGCCAGTCTAGAGCCCCTGCGCGCTGGACGGTCATGACCTGCTGAAAGTACGCGAAGCGCTTGGGCTGACTGGAAAACCAAGCGAAGCCGGGAAGATCCATGTTGTATGCTTTCTGAATCACAGTCTCTCTATTGTCTGTAATGTTCTTGTATTTTGTTTCAGCCAGGTAGTCTGGAAGCTCTTGGTAAATTGGGCCGACAGTATCGAAACTGAGCAAGTAGAGTGTTGTCAGCAGAGGTCATCTAGTCGAGAGTGTTGAACCTACTAATGATGAATACCTCCCTGGTAGTTTGTGTTGGCAAGTACCTCGGTAATGTTATTTGCGGTGAATTCATCCTTGCCTGTCTCCTTCAGCATGCCAACAGAAGACAAGTATCGCAAGATTCGGCCTTGTGATCGATCAGCATTATAAGCTGGGGCCAAAAGGGTCATCTGAGATACCTAAGAGCTCTGGTGCCGCACCACATTTTCCTGCAAGTGCAACAACGCTTAATGGGTCCTTGTTGCCAGCAAGAGTTTCGAAGAGGCCGAGGTCAATGCCGAGACGGGCACCGGCTATTTGAAGGTGCTACATTATGAGACGTTAGATCACACAGCTAGATCGACTTTCGTCAAGGAAATTAGAATAGAGAAGTACGGACTAAGCAAGAGAGCCTTTGCAACGTGTCATATGGCGTTTCCAAGGAGTATTGCATATCGCGTAAGGCGTCGAGTATCTTCTGACGGCCAGCATCATCCGAGGTGCTGGCCAATGTTTGTACTTGAGCGATCAGTGCCTCCATAATCTCCACACTTGTTGTCTGTAAGGATCAAACTTGGGCTAATCGCAGTATGCGGGAGACGTTGGACTTGATTTAGTAAAATAATCCTTTTCCTTGATGTCTTATGGCTTTTGCGTCTGTCATCTGGGTGTATGAACAGCACATGTGTATGAGTTGTGGTGAGTAAGGATCTACTAAGATTATGAATTACGCGTAACAGAGTAACACAAGGTAGGGGTAAACCCGGTGGGCCGGTGCCTCATCCCGTGCCTAGATTAAATCCGCTGTTCGACGGCCGAGCAACTGCATGTGCCAACCAGATAGTCCCAAGATTATACGGACGTCTACGGAGTAGAGGGGTCAGGTTGTCGTTTTTAATCAAACAAGAATTGATAGTTTGCCAGTGACCGTCAGACCGGCACCGGCAATCGCTGCACCACAAGCCGCAGCTCCTTGAGACCAACTCAAAGTATCGCAAGCAAGGCATTTCAGATCTGAGCCTTTTGCAGTGAAAGTTAGAGTATGGAGGCATAGCGACATGACGAAGGAGTCTCCTTTGATTTGCCTCTTTCTTTCACTACATACAACATACTTGAGGGAACATTGTCCAGGGCTGCACTGGTAAATCTCTTTCTACACGAACCATGGCGTCTTTGCAGAAATTAGTCATCTTAAAAAGGTGTTCAAATGACTCCCTGTCCATCTAATTGTTTGACTTTTGATGCTGTCTTTCGCTAATAAATTATTCTTTATAAAGATACTGAATTGAAATCGTAATCTTAAATATCTTTTTAGATTAATAATCTTATTCTTACGACTATATTACGAGTATAATGACTATAGACTTCTACTTAAATATCTCTAGATTCGATTTTCAAAAAGATTATTAAGTAAGATCTAACTTCTTGCTAGCTTATTGCTTCTAACAATTATCTATCGGTATTAAATATAGCTAAATCAGACCTCTAAAGTAGACTGCAGGACCACCAGGACTGTTGGTCTGAACCAGTGATCCAAACATCTTGGACCAGTCCAGGACTATTTATCAAAAACTCGGACTGGTCCGGACCAAAAGTCGGCTAAATGGTCCAGGACCATCGGGCGGCCTGGACGGCAAGTGCAACCCGTACTGACAGGGGGGTTCAGCCCCCGGGCCACAACAGCTATCCGGACTGACGTGCCCCTCGCACCTTACAATAGGCCAAGTCTTGCTGGGGGGCACCATTTTTTTCAGCCGATGACGGACATCTCTAGTCGAGTCGGAGTTCTATAGGTCAAATAAGAATAAGGCGCCCTGCCGTTATGATTACCTTGCATTCAGACCAATGATTACAGGATATGCGCATGCATCTCATGGCGTTAGAAAGACCGGTGAAAACCTACTATGCTGTGTTGTAGTGGGGTCGGGACTTCTCCGGCTGAGACTGTTAAGTTTTTGTGCTACCATTTATCAAAAACCTTGTTCCTCTTGCTCATTCTCCTTCATCACTCATCTTCGTACTAGGAGTCATAATGTCCGTCGCTGGCTCTGACGTCGAAAATAGGGTAGACTCAACCCCTCCCCTCCGACCCAAGAAGACCCATAAAGATGTCGATCCTCAGCAGAGTATTGACAAGTTCTGGAAGAAATTCACGACCAAGCACCCTGGCAAGCCATTCACAGTCCTTCCAGACAACCTCTATGCCAAACGAGCTGCCGTTCTGGCTTCCCGTAAAGCTGGGCTCCCCAAGAATGCAGTCGCCTCATACGAACAAGCTGCCGCAACATGCAAGGCTAAGGTTGAGAAAATTGTACAGGATTGTCGCCGACTGAATCAAAAGTACAAAGATCCACACTTTGATATCGAATTCGATTTCATGCAGTGGCAATGGTATGATCGCACCGAAGACTGCCTTGCAGCCCTCGGTCAAGATGAAGCGTATCTTCGGCCTATGTCAGTCAAACGTATTGAGGTATGCCAGAGAATCACTCTTGAACCCTATCCGGCAGCAGCGGTCGAGACTGATGGCTGACTCTTACCAAGGACATCTTTGACGAGCCTCACTTCTGCATCGATGGCATGAGCGCAAATGATGTTCGCCAGGGGAGGGATGGTGATTGCTGGTTCATGTCCTCCGTATGCACACTCAGTAATAAAGAAGATTTGCTTGAAAAGGTATGCGTAGCTAGGGACGAGAAGGTCGGAGTCTATGGGTTCGTTTTCCACCGTGGTATGCTTGGGACTCTAACGAAAAAGACGCGCCGTTACTGATCAAAAAGCAAGATGGCGAGTGGATATCCGAGGTCATCGACGACAAACTCTACTTGATCAAAGAGGATTTTCACGAGTCTTTCCGGGAACGATTCGACTGGCTTACGATGGACATGCCTAATCCGGATGACGAGTACCGAAAGGTCATGCAAACAGGCTCAAAAGCACTTTACTTTGCTCAGTGCAGGGATCAGAACGAGACATGGCTTCCTCTACTGGAAAAAGCCTATGCCAAAGCCCATGGTGATTATAGTGTTATTGAAGGCGGGTGGGTTGGGTAAGACAAAGATAGTCCTCTGGTCCGCATCTAGCTCACACATATGGTACAGAGAAGGGTTAGAAGATCTGACTGGTGGTGTCACCTCCGAGTTGTTCGCCGCCGATATCCTCGACAAGGACAAGTTTTGGGCTGATGAATTGATGAACGTCAACAAAGTTTTCCTTTTCGGACTCGCTCAGATGGGTGGCAAATACGGGGAAAGAAGTGGAATCATCGAGAAACACGCTTATTCGATAATGGAAGCCAAGGAGCTGGACCAATTTCGCTTGTTGAAGATAAGGTATACTTTTTTTCCCGTCACAAGATTACGAACAAGAAATCGAGTTTCGGCATCAAACACTTCAGCTCATAATGGCGCCCTCAAAGTTGCTATTACTTATCTTCGGTCGCTGACTAAAACTTAGGAACCCATGGGGCATGAAGGAATGGGATGGTCCTTGGAGTGATGGATCTGAAGAGTGGACGCCTGACCGTATGCGCAGACTCAACCACCAATTTGGCAATGATGGCGTTCGTTACAGCCTTTTGTTAGACTTAAGATCAGGCTCATTGTCTTCTAGGTATTTTGGATCTCGTACAAGGATCTTCTCAAGCATTTTCAGCATATTGACCGCACTCGGCTGTTCGGGCCTGATTGGTCTATAACTCAAAGCTGGACCAGTGTCAACGTTCCATGGTCTGTCAATTATCTGGATACACATTTCCGAATACGCTTGTCCAAAGCCAGTCCCGTTGTCATAATGCTTTCCCAGGTGAGCTTTGTCATAGGATAAATTATCCTTTGCTGACCCTCCCATAGCTCGATGACCGTTACTTCCAGGGCCTAACTGGCCAGTACAATTTCAAATTGCAATATCGATTACACAAGGACGGTGAAACTGACTATATCGCACGAAGTAAGCCTTCATACTTTATGAATCGATCAACAACAACAGAGCTGGATCTCGAAGCTGGTCAATATTTGGTGATGGTAAAGATCACGGCTTCTAGAGTCAAATCAAGCGCGACGCCTGAAGATATAGTGAAGAAGAATTGCGAGACACGCCCAGACAAACTGATGGCTGTAGGCCTAAGCTATGATCTTGCACACGCTAAGGGTCATCTCAAAGAGAGTGGGTTGGAACATCAAGAGTATCTTAGCAAGGAACGACGCGATAAGAGGAAATTGAAGGCCAAAAAAGCCTTTGAAGCGCAGAGCATGCTAGATAAAAAGGAGAAATTGAGGCGTCTTCGTTTGGAGGCCAAAGAGAAAGCCAAAACGGACAAAGAATTGAAACGTGACCAGGACACGGACAGCGCAATCGAGATCTCAATAAGACTGGGCGAAAGCACGTTGATAACGACCAAGTCTCAGGGCACGGATGAAACCGTAGGTACAAGCAACTTTATGCTAAAGGACGGGACCAGCAAGCAACTGAAGATCGTATTTGAAGACACTGACAAAGCTGCAAATACAAAAAGTGGCGACCAACCCACAAGCGGGGAGAATAAGCAACTAGCAGAAGGTGAGGACAAGCAGGCGGAAGATGCTAAGCAAGCGCCGGAGGGGAACAAACAAGACAATGTCGCTGCGAGTGTCAGCGGGCCGGAAAGTGGCACTTCTCAAACCAAGCCTGCGACATCCACCGAAAGCACTTCCGCAACCGAAGACAACAACAAGACCGAAAGACAGCCCAGCGCCAAGCCAGACGAGAATGTGGTCACGGGCGAAAAGGCCACCTCACCCGGAGAAGACACTCACGAACCCTCCGCCGTCGAACCCGCCATGCAGCCTTCCCCCCTCACCCTAGACACCATCAGCTCCGACGGCCTCAGCTGGTCCAGCGACATCGACGCCCCCTCCGATACATCCTCCGACACATCCTCTGACACTGATTCCGGTTCCGAGGTCGACGAACCCGCCCCCTCGGCGCCCACGGACCCCCCTCCCGATGACTCCGCCGACGATCCGGCCAAGGACCCATGGAACGCGGTGTGCGTGTTTGGGCTCCGGGTTTACTCAAAGGGATCGCAGGCCGAGATTGACGTGGTGAGAAAGGGGGATGAAGCGGAGAGCAAGAAGCTGGATGTGGACGATCAGGCGGCGGACGCGACGAAGAAGTTGCANAGGGAGGGGGAGGCTGAGGGGAAGGGGGAAGGGGAAGCGTGGAAGGAGGTGTCGAGGCAGGGGTAGGTTCAAGGGGATGGAAGGGGGAGGAAAAGGGGCGGGGATAGAGACAGTGGGGGAATGGGTTGGATTGGATTGGAGGTCAAATTGGTGCTGGGATTTGGCGGCGAACTGGATGACAATGGTACTCTTATTAAAGGGTTGCATGCTTCTTTCAAATGAAATGAATTTACGTATTCTTGAGTCGATAAGGCTGAACTGAAGTATGTAGGAAAGCGGTTTCATCAATGGTACACAGGCCATATGACCCCTGTTGTCAAGGCGCAAGGACCTGAGAGAGAGATAGCCAAGATATTTCCCGTATGCTCTGAACGCTTTCCGGACGTATCGATCATTCTTACCCCTCCCTGCCTAACCACTCATCTTTCATTCGCTTTACACGTTTCCTAAATATTCGACGCTAATACATATACATATGTAGAACCCTCGTATCTACTGACGAGTCAAATGGCCTTGCAGGCTATGCCTCTCGCGGAATCCACTGCAGCACCTGTTTTCACATACTCGCAGGTCCCACCATGGAAAGAGGCATCGAATGCCGATCAAGATTAAGATCCAGAGACTGAACTCGCCCACACATCTTCGCTTCAAGAAGAACTCCGATAGAAGACTGACATCTTTACGCCAAACAAGGCCAGGGTGGGCAGTTAGCATCGCCAGGGAAAAAAACTCGCCAAGCGAAACCCGCCTGTGCCTCCGTTCTCTGTGTGGCTTGGGAGCACATATCGAAGGATTTCTTTTCACGTCTTATGACCCACTAATAACCGCGGCGATCAAATCTCAAGAACGCCCTACTTTATTCCTCCAGACTGGACGGCGCCCCCACAGCGCCTCTGCGGTGGAGTTTAATCGCCCCCGAGAGGTCCTCTCGGCATTCATGACAGTAGGAACGTGAGCGTGTTCTTGTGCAAAGTTGACTGCGAGAATCCAGAAGGGATTCCCGAGGGACTATGGAAACGAGCGTTGCTATATATCCAATGACATTCATAACACAATGGTGCAATAATGCACCGTTCCAAGGCATCAATGTGGCAGTGCGACCATTTCCTTTCCCAGCGACCAAGTGACCATAGGAACACAATCGTAGCGTGACATCTTCCGAGACCTGTGCTACAGAGCCAGCAATAACAGCTTTGTTCCAATAAGTGCACTGTAGCCTGTTGAGCCTGTTTCTTTTTAGCTCTAGTTTGATAAAGTCGCAACTGTTGCAAGAAGCTATTGTTACCTTTTACTTGAATTTAAATGGATCACAAGAGCCGCAGCAATCTTGGCACCCAACATGGGCTACACACTCCATATGACAGGGATTTCCCCCACAGCAAGTGTTCGTTTCGGATGGGTCGCAATTGTCGCCGGCGGGAATGCAGCGTTTCTCGAGCGGGAAGCCTAGCTCTCGAGGGTTGATGAGCGAAGCTGCAGCTAGGAACGGCGTCACGGTAGACGCGAGAAGGAAGAGATCAAAGCGCATGTTGGGAAGCTAGCAATGGTTGGAGTTGCAGAGCTTAGATGGCAACTTCAGTAATTTGAAAAGGAACAGGGTGCGAGGGCGGTGTTTATGTATCACTTGCTTTGATGCGCCAGCTAATGCATTCGCTCGATCAGCGCTCTGCAATGCTGAGTTTCAACCTTGCCTTGGCGATAGAAGGGACGCTAAAGCACTAGCTAGCGTGAACCGCAACACTATCAAACACCACAGCAGCACTGATCCTCTCTTTAGCTGTGGGGGCAAAGGGACCGGAGAGGTCGCGGATGACGTAGAGACTTGCACACTCCAAGCAATCCTCTCCCGCTTCATGTTGTATTATCCGAAAGGATTTCGCCAATACTTTCCTTAACGGGTAACAGTTGCGGTGGTCAGACTCATCTCTGCCACCCTCCGTAACTATTGATCGCCGAGCAAAAGAGAACTGATACAACATTGGACCTTTGATTGGCAAGCCGTGGAGGTTTCAGACGTATAGGTTTCTGTATTAGCTACGCTAGAGTAGGAAGAGGCAATCTGGAAAGAAGCATTGCAGGATTTTAAGAAGCATGAATAAACTTTAATGAACGTACTCGCGTTGAGGACAATAGGAGGAAGCGAGATGTTTATGCTCGCACGTACGAGAATAATGACGTAGATTGACTCGCCGTACGTTTTCAATATTCGCAACAACGGAAAGTTTTAGTGATGCTGCATAGCAAAAGCCGCGTCCGAGAGTCTACGCCAATCGCCTTTGTTGTGGTAGCCAGCCGTTCTTGCATGTTTAGCGCTCCTGCTTACGCAGTTCAGCCCGTCATCATCGACTTAGGAAAACGGAATCATATCCAACTATGGCTAACCATCTCAACTTAGGACCTTTAGGTAGCGAAAGGTGCGTCAGGTTTCGCCAAATGAACACGAGCTGTGCCACACTTTTCTCTGTGCATTCGGACCAGGCATCCCAGATCAGCTGTGCTGGGCCGCACCCTTTGAAAGAGCGGTAGTAGTACTAGAGAGATCGGGGCCCGTAAGATCAGCTCCGATAACAGAATCGATAGCCTTGCTGGTTTCATGTCTTGTTGTGCGTGACCTGGCCACGCCATTTGCGTCATGGCTAGTTGTGCAAACCGAGGCCGTTTCTTCAATAACGATAATAGTTTAACATGGCGAATCGCCCTAGCATCCCGGCGACAACCTTGTTACACGTCGCCTCCATTCTTCACCGAAGTATTGGTTATGCTGCACGCTGACAGCACTATGAGACACCGGCCGAGAACTCAGCGATCGACATACACTGTAAGACTAGGGGGAAGCCTGTCTCTACTGTCTTGGTCTCGACCGGACTGGGTGTCTTTAATTGTATCAGCGATATCATAGCCAATCACCGATTGTCCTCTTGCCGCGATAGAGTAGAGAGGAGTTCATGATACCATTTTCGAGACATAACTCTATAGTACCTTGTCACGACTAGCTCACAACAAGCCATTAGCCTGCGAGTAATAAGACTAGGATCTATAACTATGCAACGCTATCGCTGCTATCTATAAGCCTACCGTTTGGTTATGCTGTGCCATTAAAGGCCGTTGAGAGAATGTATGACACAGTCCGTGCCCTCGCAGGGTTAATTCTCGATCGCCAAGGTTCAACCATGAAAGGGGGGCCTGAAAGCGATCACGCCGCCTTCAGCGAGATGCGGGATTTTATCCAGCCAATTGAGATCAGAGAAGATACTATCAGGTGGTGGGACGCGCAAGTGTTGATCGCACAGTGCATGCGTGATCGAGGGCGTCAACCGAAAGTTGAAGTGACGGTGTATCTATGACAAACGGCAGGCGAAATCTCAAGCCACGTCCAGTGCGGCTGACTCCTGCTGATGTCGTATAGGAACGGAACCTGTGCCGTCTCCGATGTTTGCTGTTGCGTGTGAAGTAAAGTCAAGGCCGAAGCCACCCACAGAGAGAGGGACAACGGTGATCTTCGATCCCAGAAAACGCTGGACAGTCAGATAGTCGGGAGAGTGATTGTAAAGTCTGCTGGGAGCAAGGAGAACGGTGGAGTCAGCGGGCAGCGCACTGCGCTGCCCCCCTCGGAACGCGTAAGCTTGCAGGAAAGCGACACAAAATAGTAGCCAGAACTAGAAAAGATGTCCAGGGCGTTAACATAGAGAGCGTAGACGGTCAAGTTAAAGTCGAGATGAGGAGCGGGCATGCACTCAGTATCCTATACGTTAGCAAAAAGGTAACCAGGTTCTTTGCCCTCTGATTGGCTGAGATGTGGTTTGACTTAGTCAGCACGCCCTATCAAAACTCAGCTTACAAAGCAACAGTCAGAGATCCAGAAGACCATAGATAGACTGCATAACGTACCTTGGCGCTGAAGAACTCTTATGCCTATGGGTCGTAGAACAGGAACCAAGCTAGCTAGCTATATTGGCTGCATACAATTACTATGGAACCGGAAATCATGCATGTGTAATATGTGGTTGGCACCTGAAATCATCTTCAGAATAAGTTCCCTCGAGTAAAATTTTCTTGAGGTCAACATGCTGAAATGCTTCGACTCAGTAGCCAAGAAGGAGGGCGGTGGAGCACTTTCCAAAGGCCTCAGCCCTATCGCTTGACCGAGAGTCACCACACTCATCTGTCTCTCGATCTGCAAGACGCACCTCAATGCGCAACGTGACTTCCATCTTTCCAAATCATGATATGGCGGCTAGTTCTTCCAGCTTCCCACACAACCTAAAGTTTCGCCCCAGACCTTATGAAGAAGCCTTCCGCCGTAATGTACGAATTCCCCCCCTCATCCTCCATCCTACCCCGAATCCACAACTTGCGACCCAGAACCTTCGTGATCCACGTGCGAGACAGAACAGGCCCCGGGAGATGGAGAGGCCTCTGGTAATCAACGTGGAGATACCTAGTATAGATCTTCAGACCGGTGGAATACGCGCGCGCAAGACAGCCCATCGCGTGGTCCATGGCCGCAGACAGGAAGCCCCCGTGACAGACAGCCTCGTTTCCCTCTAGCCCTAGGCTGAGGGAATAGAAGACTAGCATCTCGCCCAAGTTGGGCTCGTTCTCGGTACTATGTGTCTGCGTGGGCAACTTCAGAAACGACTGACAGGCTGATACGGTGTCTGAGGTGTTGAGAGTGCGACTGATGAGCGAGCAATTTCCGTCGTGGTCGGGCTGTCTACCCGGGGTCTGCATTGGCTTCAAGGTCGGGTCGGTGGTGAGATTGGAAAACCAAGGATATCGCAGACAGTGTTCCTTGACGTTGGTGGGAATGTCTTCAAAGATGAAGTCGTAGGTTGGGACAGGCATACTGAATCCTAGGGTGAATAGCAAAATCACAGAGACGGAGCAAAAAAGAATAAAAGCTCTGGTCTGGGGACCTATGAAAAAGAGACCTTCTTATTCTAGCCTAGATCAGTCACTAATGGCGGCCCTACCCGCGCCCGGGCGAACCATATTCATACGTTTTTTGATCGGGAAAGCGCAGTATCGTCTTGCTGTGCTCTAGTGACGGTAGAAATAGTCGTATATAAAATTTTCTTCCACTTAGTCTCATCAAAAGCTAAAAATAAGAATCCTGTCCATGCGATGTGACGAAGGATCCAAGGATATTGCAAGAATCCGTCGTCGCTAGAAAATCGACCACTCATTTGTTGCAAAAGATCCGCGATATTCCCGGAGTTCTCATGGGATTATTTGCAAGAGGTGTTCCTACCAGCTGTTGCGCAGTGCTGACTCCATGACTATTTAATAGAAATATGGCACTAGTACCCACAGGAGTTGACATACAGATTGACATTAACCTGGCGAAGCAGAGTGAGCTCAGGTATCAAGAGCCTCAGCACCTATACAGTGTTATGATGCACAGAATCTGTCAGATCACTGTATCGTCACTCGGAGTCCTACACAGGGCAGCGGTTGAAGATATGTGACAATGCATCGACTGGGTGTACTGGATTGCGACCAATAGCATTCCGGTCTCGAGTGGGGCCGTCCTCATTTTCAAGGACAGCCAAATTGATTCCACAGCTTCAGTTGCGTCCAATGATAGGACGCGCAAGTCATACTGCCGTACACGCTTTTTCTATTATAAAAAGCAAACCCATTTGACGCCTTGAGGAGTTTTCATGATTCTGACCAATGCGCGAAATGATGAAAATGGCAAGAGACGCAGACAAGTAAGCTTATTGTCAATGATTAGCAAATGGACGTTTCGGCAAACTTGCTTTTGTGTCATTACATTGTCGCCTCGGAAGATTATGTTATCCACGTATGCGAGCATTGATTGGTGTCATGTGATCGGAGAGAGCTGGAATCAGGGAATAACAGGCAGGCGAGGGGCTCCCAGGGGCTCAAATTAAACAACGTTACAGAAGTGCCAATTTTGGGCAGTACAGTGCAATGTCTGCCTTGTGGGCCGAGGCAAATAAAAGGTAAGCCTTCTCGACTCTTTCATTCGTCTTTGCTTTTATCCCTCAAACCGCTACAGTTATTTGTCCATGAACCGCTACAACTACACATTTACCATTTCAGCTCCGATACACCATGACAGACCCTTCCATACCTTCCAAGTCGCCTCTCAGAATCCTGGTGCTGGACAGTGGAGGACTGCAAGCAACATCGACGCTATCGATTTTGAATGAAATTCTCGGACGGAAAGCTGAGAAAGAGGGGAAACCGAAAGACCAAAAACAAAAGCCATGCGAAGTGTTCGATATAATTGCAGGTATCGGCGTTGGTGGCTGGCTGGCTATTCTCCTGGGCCGCTTCGGAATGGACATACTCGGTTGCTTGTCCGAGTGGTTCGCGATGATGCAATTCATTTCGACCAAATCCAGGACTCCGGGAATTCACCTGCCGAAGCCCCAGCATTGCTGGTTTGACAAAAAGCGTCTCGAACAGCAAATCCAAGAACTGGCCGACATATACCTCATCAAACATAGCATTAAACCCGCACGTACTCGCCACGTGTTAGTTGCGGCTCTCACTTCCGACGCCAAAGGCTACGAAGTCTCCAGGTTTTATGAAACCCCAACGTCAGCCAAGCTGCCCGAGAAGCCACTTCAGAACCCGACACTCCCATACTCTCATGAGCTCTCGACTGTCTTTACGGTTACTGGCGCCTCGAAGTACTTCAGCAAACCGTGGAAAGCGCAGACGGCAAGCCGCGGCGATACAGGATCCAGTAAGATGGTAATCCCAAACCCTTACAACATCACCGCATTGGTCTTGGACGAGACGCGGGACCTCTATGGAACCCAGATTCCACTGTCTACAGTACTCAATATCGGACCCGGACAATCCCACAAGGCCGCCGTGAAAATGCGCCTCGACTCTCTACCAGATATCACTGCAGCCGACATCGAGAAGGAGTTTAACGACATGCACCGCTGGAATGCCGAAACATACCATTACTTCGCACCTTCCGGAATTCTGCACGATGATCCAGAAATGGATACATCTGATCCCGATAAACTTTTGCAAGCCACCAACGATTTTCTCGGCGATCCGCGCACCAACACCTCAATCGACGCGATCGCAAAACAGATGCTCGGCGAGGTCTCCAACCATTAGTTCCCCAGGTCTGCCGCTTACAGGGGGAAAAGGGGGCGTACGAACCGATTCCTAGGAACGCAGTCCATGGATATTCACAATACCTGCACTTCCTGCTAGACGGTCTACAACTCTTTCATACGTCCTCACCATGCATGCGCTGTCGAAGTTGAGTAATTTATTTTGTTGAATAGATACAACAAGAAGGTAGTAGAGTCATATGAGTCAAGAGATTATTTTCCTCACGTTACTGTGATATATGGTAGCAACACCGGACGTTCCGATCCGGGTACTGTCGTCATACGGGGTCACAAATCCTCCGCCAGCTGTTCCCAGCCAAAATCCTTCTAGTTCAGCAGCAGCCATAAGCACCTACCTCTCTCACTCTACACGAGTCTCCAACCTATTCTTCTACCACACAAATCCGCTCTTTCCCAGCAGAGACAGTCAGAGCTCCACCACGCACATGCCGTTCCTAGGAACTCTGCAACTCCGCTACACACCAAGTCACAAACACGTCAAGTCTCTCTCTCAACACGAGCATCCCTCCTATCAACCTACCATACAAATCCGCTCCTCACATTAGAGACATCCGCTCCGCTCCGACAACACACGTCAATGCACGACCTCTTCATTGAGATGCGCGGGACACAGCTACCTCGCCTGCTCCGCTACGACAGCAAGCATCACAGCCATTACAGCAGGTGTTAATACGCAGGTGACTACGTTGCACACATGGCACCAGAGGGGTAATTTCCTTTGCTTAGCTACTGAGAAGGAGCCAAAGCACGTACTAGTACCTACTTGGATTCGCGCTACCGTGTTCTATAAAAATATAAAGTTTTGCGTGTGCGGCGTTGTTTCTATCGCGCCCTAGGGAGTCATCGCCCGGATGTAAACCCGGGTAACCGCAGGCGTCCATGTATCAAAATTTGTGTGTCAGCTATCACATCCCCAAATCATCATGGAACGGTACATGTTTCCAGTCCCCAGGCACGAGAGTCCAACTGACTCGCCATTATTAGAGACCGGTCTTCTAGCCCATGTCCATCTTCCACACAGGCCTTGCCCAATCGCGCTGTTCATTTCCCATCCAAACGACACCAGAGGAACATTCACACATGGCTACGCGAAGCCGCCCCCATGCATCGGTCGTTCTTCTTTGTAACCATTTCCCCCGCCAGTCGACGGATCGTAGCTCGTCAACGCGATGTCTGACGGCCCCGAAGAGCCCAGCGGCAACGCCGACCGTTTGCTCCTCCTGGCTCCAACGTAGACGATCGCCACCGTGACAGCCAATATGGCAACAGCCAGTATCGCAACGCCTATCGTTCCGGGCGTGGATCCTGCCAGAGAGAAGCCGCTGAAAAGGTCAGCCACGGCACTCGCAAGGAGAGGAATGGAGGAATTTGGCTCACAGCACCGCATTCACCATCCCCAACACAATCACCGTCCTCCCGATCCAGACATGAGAAAGCGACACCAGCGTCCTCTGCCCAGTCCTTTTGTAATTCCGATGATGCCGGTATCCCAGCAACGCCTGGACGACCAGCGCAACAACAGCAACGATGCCGATGATCTGATGTCCCTGATCGAAATCACTATACTCCGGATCCATCGCGCTAAATGCAATAGCAATGACCAAGCCGAGCACGCACACCACTGTAGCAAAGATCTGCAGCATCCAGTGAACTCTAACCCACTTGAACCAACGCAACGCAATCACTCCGAGGGGGAACAAGAGCAGGAATGATCCCGCCAAGCAAACCGCATGGATGATGATGAGCGCCGCTGTCGAACTCGGCAACGGTGTCACGCCGACATTGGCTTTCCCAGAGACTGCCGGTATGGACGTTGAGTTGGATCGCGTGGCTGTCATATCCACGAAGAAGATACCTAGGTGGAGTCGTTAGCGGTTTCAACGCCAAAGCTCTTAGGGCGGCGGACCATATTTCGAGTGCTGGTTGATACGCGCATGTTGCGAGTCGGACGAGACGGCATTGCCCCCCGTATCGCCTGGCCCGACAGCCCAGATCCAGGGCTGTTTCCGCGATGTGGTGCCGAGACTGCAGTTACGACAGACGACGTCGGCTGTCATTATCGAGCTTTCGATGCCGGACGATTGGACCGTGAGGTCGACATCGGACACGGGCGATGGTGTGTTGTGGCCACTAGCGATCTTAGACTTTTACGCCAGGATGAAGGAGAGGTCTGATTTACGAAGCAGATCTCACGCTAACCGTGACACCTTGAAAGAATGTCAACTCGGTTTAGGAGAAAGGAGGAAAGCGAATGACTGACCGTTATCTTGAGCTGATGGATATATGATAAACATCAATGCTCCATCCATCTTGTCTCCGATGCCGACGGCACCCCATCCGGCACTTTTCGGAGCCGAAATCTGAAAAAGAAGATCTGTCGAGGTGGCATTTTGAGTAGTCGATAACGTAAAGCCGAGGTTTGAGGCCGCGTTGTAGAACTGCGCATCACGCGCGACTGCACATGTACAAAGAGCTACAGAAAATCATCAGCCTTGTACACTATCGAAACGCGAAAACCGCAAGAGATGGCAAGAGGGGTATTACAAAGAAAAACCACAATAAGGACGATGCGTGCCTCGGTAAGCCGGGAAAACATATTGCTAGAGCAGGTCGACCAAAAATAATAGAAACGCGACAAGAGTGCAGCTTTGGACTTTTGAGGAAGAAAGCTCTGGGCTCTGTTTTTGACGTCTAATAACACGTGCGTCGAAAGCCAATGATAAGAAACAGCCAATCAGCAGCTCGGCATTTGCAATGACGCGTTCATGGCACTGCCTCACCACCTGTCCATAATAGATACGACTAAGGTGTGTGGAAAATGGAAGAGGCGTTCTTGGCCCGAGGCATCTCGGCCGAGTGCCTCGGCCGACAAATCATTCATCACGTCCTTCCTACGCATCCTCTTTTACATAATTCCGTAGATAAGACCTTGTCGGTCAAAATGATAATGGGAATTGGGTGATGATTTCCCATGTTTTCAAATCAATGGTCCCTTCGTACTTTCATGCCTTGTACTCTTGGAAGCTGAGGCTCCTAACGCTACAACGTTCTTCGCATTGTCATTAAGACCGAGATACCGCCCCCCGCCCCCGCCCCGGCCCCCAAACCTATCTCACGCCCTTTAACCAAAAACGAAGGGATACTCGAAGTGCTTGAAGTATGGTAGGTTTGAAAACGCGTCCAGTGCCTTGCGACCCAGCGAGTCACTACAATTAGTCTGGAGATATGTACACTTACTACCCAAGGGTAAAAGATTCTCACAGCGTACAAGAAATATTCACGTGCATGCCGAGTAAGAATGTGCGCAACTCTATCTGGTCGAGGCAGAACCAGTCTATTTATAGTACAACTCTACGCGGGGCGCAGCCCCCGTGCACACCCTCTTTGAAATCTTGGACACTTCCAGGAGTTCAGTCCCCAGACTGATCAGGGCGTTGCGAACCCTATGTGAAGGCGCAATGCCGCCAATCAGCATCACTTTCACCATGCCGACGAGGCGGAGACTGGAGCGGATCGACAGCTCTTACCGTTTCGAAGACGATGATATTGACGAATTCTTTTGTCCTCTTTTGCGCCGCACTGGCTCCTGAGCCTACATTTACGGACCGACGTCAGCCCGGGGAGGACCGAACATTCGAGGGTGACTATTAGAATACTCCGTGTCGTGTCATAGTAACCCTCCCATTTTTGATAACGTATTCGCCGTGGACGTTCAAAGATGTTAACAACATTTTCAGGCGAGGATCTCTTTGGACAAAAAGCGTCTTTAATTGCAAATGAAGCGTTATGCTCTTATTAGTGCTCTCCTTCTCCGGAAGGCATACACAACTCCGAAACACCATTACAAGTAGACATGTAAATAGATCATTTGGCGGGAAGATCGAGCCACAATTTATACCTTACAATCCTGGAGGGGCTGCAGAACTTTCACGAAGAAGGCTCTTGACAGCTGTTCACCCTCATCTCCACCTTCATTATGCTCAAAGTCACCTTCCAAACACCATCGCACGGCATCCCGATATCTCGCGCCAACTTGTGCCCCCAAAACTGAGATTGATCGAAGAAGATACTCGCGGACTTCGTGTAGCGCCATGGAGCTTATGGGTCTCTCAGAAATGTCATCTACCTCATCGCTCAACGGTGACCACATTGCAATCTCAAACAACACCACGCCCAAAGAGTAAATATCTGTCATTCGGCTTGAACCCTGCGTAACTACATCTGCATGGTAATAGAGATCCAGATTAGGATCTCCTACAAGGCGATTCCCGATGGAAAAGTCGCCTTCTGGACGCGAGAACTCGAATCCTGTGATCAATGGCTTTTCAAAGGCAAGTTCCTCGAAGTCCTTTTTGAAGAAAAGGATGTGGTCGCTTCGAAGGCCTTTATGGATCCATCGACATGCGTGCAGCAAAGACAATGTCGAAGCCAACGAGTATGCAATCGTGAACCGGTAATTCAGAAGGGGCATGACAGCATTTTCGCCCTTGATCAGATCTAACAGGCTCTTCGGTTTGGCTATCTGGTCGAAGTCACCATAGGGCCAGCGGAACACAAAGCCACATCGTCGATCGACTCCGGAGTTGTACAGGTGGGTCTCTGGCTGCAAAAGGCCCACGCAGGGTGGAATGTCGAAATCATCTGTATTTGTGGTGCATAACAGTGTCGTCAGTGCTTTCATCCTCCTCAATGATTCTTTAGCAAGGTCCAGAGAGAGGTCTTTTGAGACTGTCTTCCATTCCACCCAAACACGTAGAGGCAGTCGATCCGGTTGCTCAAGGTGTCCAAAGGTCCGCTCGAATTCTACAGGATTGGACTTGAGCTTGAAGTCTTTCCCAAGTCTCAGGATTTTGGCATCGGGCGATTCTTCGCCTCCTGAATAATTCTGTAGTTGCTTGATTCGTGCTGATAAAACCAGCAGTGGGTCAAACTCATGCCCTTGATGTTGCAACATCGACAAAGTCAAAGTATCCTTCAGTTGTGGCAGGAGGTAAAGTGCATAGTGTCTTTGCCAGCGTTTGCGTCTCTGATTTTCGAGTCAACGAGTACAGGTCATTTACGAGTGATTTCACTCTTTCAACAATGTCCGTGAACTTGGCTTTATCCTTCGCAGCCCAGACAAATCTTTTCTCTTGCTTCTTGCTGTTTCTGCTAGCCTGTAATCTGACTACTTCTTCGCTGTCGAGGCTTATATCGCCATCGTAATCGACAGTGTTCGGATAATTTGCCTGCATCTTGAACTTTTCGAGGAGCTTTTCTGCCAATTCGTGGGTCGCCCGTATCTCAGCAAGTGTTCCTGCTATTATCATCCTTGTCGCACGGGATTCTTGCGCCAGCGGCGACAGATCCTCGTCCCCTGGTCTATGTTCGTCGCCCCACATGACCAGCCTCTGCCTTTCCACATAGTACTGGAGCGCTAGGAATTTTGAGCCATTATCTTTAGCAACAATAGCATCAAACAGATTATATGTATCGACGATACCATTGAAGGCAAGTGCGATTCCTGCAAGACCTATGGTCGTGCCTATGCCAAGGCTTATAGGCTCAAAAACCATCTTGAATAAAAGAGCCCGGTATGGAGGCGTCTTGTAACGGTACTCGATTCAAAGATGACCTGAAGTTGGGAAGTTCTCACAAGGCTGCCATGAGCTCAACTATGACTATCACGGTTAGTTGCATGCATGATGACGTCGGCTTTGACTTAATTGAATAAGCAGAACGAACGAGACGCAGCAGAGCACGAAGCCAGAAACCCATCATGAAAGCCAAAAGAGCCCGTGCTGGACATCACCATGCTCCAGGTTCAAGCAATACCCACGCTTTGAGAGAACGTCCTTTGCAAAATCCAATTGGAATCGAACCGAAAGACCTCTTGTTTTTTCATCAGATTTTGACCTCAATTGACATACCTGTCTTCGACCTCCCCGAAAATTATGGTATTCTCCGTAAGCCGGGGAATGGCGGCTGGAGCAACCATGCAGCTGTCGCTCATTCGCTTGGGTCTGGCGTATCATGTCAGGTGCTGCAACATGAGACACGGCGCGATACGAAGGACATTCTACCGGAAGGCTCCCTTGTTGCTTTGAAAATTTATCGTCATCACAATCTCGCTGAAGATAGACAGGGGCTCCCGAGTACCATCAAACTCGCCCGAACAGTCTGGCAAGATCTCCGCATTCTTTGTCACCCCATGCTTCGACAACATGAGAACTTCTGCAAGCTCCTGTACATTGCTTGGGAAGCTAAAGCTCTCATACCAGCATTTTTCCTCGAACTTGCAGCCTACGGAACTTTGCAGGACGTTCTGCAATCAGGTTCGAGATTCTCCCGGCTTCAGAGATGTCATATTTCCTTGGATATTGTGACAGCGGTGCATGTTCTGCACCACTGCGGCTTTGTTCACGGTGATCTGAAGCCATCAAACATAATGCTCCAGTCCCATCCTCAAAGAGGTATAGTCGGCCAATTAAACGACTTTTCAGGCACCACGGATACGGACAACTATGGAACAGGACATCATGCAGTATACATGTCTAGTTTGTGGTTGGCGCCTGAAATCATCTTCCGAGCAACCTCCCTCGAGTGGACCAAAGTGGATATCTACACTATGGGTCTTATCCTTGCCCAGTTGTGGCATGCTAATGACATAGATCTGCTCGAAAGTTTTCTCGAAGTCAAGATGCCGAAATGCTTCGACTCAGTAGCCAAGAAGGACTTTATAACATACTGCAAAAGCTGCGATGAGCGTGAGCCTCTCAATGTTCTGAATCAAGCCCTGAGTTCTCTCATTACGGACGATGTGCGCGGCGCTGGAGACCTGCCTCCTTGTGTACCTATCGAAACAGTCCTCGGGCAATCTCTGAGGTCGACTCCTACAGAACGCAAGGATATCCGAAGTATACTTGCACTCTTTGAAGAGTTCGCAAGACTGACGGATAGGGCTGTGCCGTGAGTATGAGCATTTATATCTTCCATTCGCAAGAAGCCACTTTGTCCTTTGGCCAACTCCTATATGGTGCAATAACCGCACATCATTGCTTATTCCTTTCGAGCTAACTAATACATTTTCCTCTGTAGTGATGATATCAACGAAGAAAATGCAAAGTCAATGGAGAAGCTTTACTGGTCCACTGTCAGCGGCAACAAATTCTTTGTTAGTTTTGTCACTCACTGCCGTGCCTTTGGAATCTCATGATACCGCCACAGGTTTTTACAGATAAATTTGAGAAAAGGACTAATGGCCATCGGAAGCTGACGCTCGATTACATGCGCAAAGTCGCTGGGCCCGCACTTCTCGACCGGTCCCCGATACTGGGAATCCCCCAAGATAATCTCAGTGACCCCGAAACATTAGCCATGGTTGTTAAGCAGGCCCTCGACATTTCGGAGCGTCTTCATACAATAGATGATTATTACAATAGATCTCTCCATTTCCAGTTGGCCACATGTTATTTCAGGGGTCTTGGCACAAAGATCAATGAGCATGATGGTCTGGAATACTTGGCGTCTGCAGCACTTGGTGGAGTCGACAGAGCACGTAACATGTATTGCTCAGTGGAAGCATCCTGCAAGGAGGCTCTGGATATCCCCCTTCCACGACAGCTATTCTTGATTCTCGCCGATGTCGACGGCTGCTCTGAGGCTTCTCTAATATTGCAGGCGAATTTCCCAAACACATTCAAGGCTTTGAAAGCGATTTCGGATCCATTTTTCAGGCTCTCAAGGATCCTATATTTAGCAGATGTGGAACCGGATTTCATCGAGTCAGATCAAAATTCGTTTCACGAGGACCCTGAAACTACCGAATCAAGGGACAACAACAAGTCTCTCTACAGGGCAATCCTGGAAGAAGATGCTGATGAGATAATAGCATTATGTGGCACCGACCATATGCATGACGCCCTAAACAGTAGCGACAATCGTGCTCTACATTCACTTACCCTGGTGGACGACATTTTTGCTGCACACATAGCGGAGCATCTTCTAGCCGCAGGGGCGACAACAGACGTGGAGGCCTTTGAAACATACGACCCTGGGAAGAATCGTGTGGCACTTGGTCAGATGACACCACTCGTTTGGGCTGTCCTCAAAAACTGTCCCCGCTATTTCGCCATCTTGCTTGCAAAGTCTGCCGATGCCGATTTCAAGCCTTACAGATATACCATAGCAGCCTTTGCTCTGACAGTCCAATTATGCCGCCCCACCATGCTTGAGGCTTTCCAGCCGTATTCGACTATGCTTTTGAACGCGTTGAAATCTTGTGGACCTATTGACCTTCTTAATGCGACTCTATGTTTCGCTGTCGAGGATTTCGGAAGGGAATCGATAGGTCATCGGTGGAGTTCTGGCAGGGACTACGCTGAAAAGCGTGCCGACATGATTAGGCTGCTTCTGAGAATGGGTGCTGATCCCAAAGGGGATGGGCATTGGCAAGAGTCATCTCTTCTGAGGGCTGTGACCACAGGTGATGCTGTCAGCCTTGCTGTATTTGCCGAGTGGTTGAGGGGCAAAGGGGAAAACGTTGCGTATCTTCACAGCTCGGCTGGATTTGATGATCGCAGAGGATATAGTGCGTTGTTGGTGAGCCTTGATGCCAAGTCTGCAGATGCGTTCTTCTATCTACTCGACGAGTTTCCAGACCTGATCAACGACGTTTCAAACCTCGGCACAACCCCATTACATGCCGCTGCACGGAATGGTGATTTGCGTGCAGTTAAAGCACTCCTTCGAAAGGGTGCTAATCCCTCCCAATGTGACAACAAGGGCTACTCAGCGCTCACCAATGCATTGTGTAGAGATGAACTCGACATAGCTAGAACATTGGGTGAAGCAGGTGAGCCAGACTTATTTGTAGGTCCGCAAGGACCTCACGGGTGCACTGCATTCTGCCGCCTTTTAAAGGCTCACATGAACGGCCACAAATGCAGTCTTGGTGCTTTCGAGTTACTGAACGAAAAGGGAGGACTACAGGATCATGCCTACTGCAAGACAGTAGACACAACCCTCCGAGAAATCCTACGTCGTGGTAGACCAGTACGACAGGATCACCTCGAGGCAGACTTGCAATTGCTCAACTATCTTCTCCAGCAACAGCAGTTTCTAGACCACCTCAATCAGTACGATTGGACGGGAAGGACTCCGCTCCAAAATGCGGCGGGCTATGCATACGTTGAAGCAGCAGAACTGTTCTTGGACAAAGGTGCGATCATCAACATGGAAACGCTAATCGACGAGTCAACTGATTCGGAAATTTCAACCCGTCTGGCAAAAGGCCGTTCGGGTCGGACTGCATTCGATTTCGCACTTTCAATACAACTCGAAGGTGCTGATCAAGGAGCTTTAACAGGAGGGGCAACAGAAATAAAAAACCGGCAGCTCCAAATCTCCAGAATGCTTGATCTGTTAGTCACCAGAGGGGCCAAGTGTGGAAGCGGAGCGGGACTAGAGTACGCTCTGCATCATTCGGAATTCGAGAAACCAGACAAGGGCAGAAACATCTCCGTGAGAAACGTCAGTAAGTGTTGTATTTCATCTCCATGATACAGGAAGACGCTCACCTCCACAAAGCCAGAAACACGCCAGGCGATCAGACGTGGCGCGGCAAATGGCCTAAACCCATCCCCAGGGATGCTGGGTCCGATATCATCGAACGGTCCAGAGAAGACGGTACCGAGAAACCTGGTGTCGGACGAGATGATTCGCGCCTCGTGGTCTATCGGACGAGGAAAGGTGAGAAGATAGTGTTGCCTGAGATAGCTCTGGATCTGGTTGCGGCTGTTATTGAGTCTGATTCGGAAGAGGAGAACGACGAACAAGTCCGACGAGATCAGGAGTTCTCGCAAGAGATCAGGAGGCATAATGCTGCGAAGCTGGCGGAAGTGAAGCTGAGCAATTTGAGGTTGGGCGCTCAATGAGATTTGGTGAATATCTGAGCGATGTTATCAGCGAATCGAAATGGATCGTAGAATATATATTATATATTCTGAAGCATATAGGAACTGGATGAATCTCGAAGTTCATATTCCTGCACACGTCCACCACGACTTGCCAACCAAGCGCCGTAGTAGAAAGCCTTCGCTTGGCAAACGCGATAGAAAAGATTCCCGTCGCAAACAATGGTATGCAAAGAGCATATTGACAGCATTATTTGAGTTGATCAGATGGAAGGAATTCTTGGCGTGTGCAGGAGCAAAATATACTGTGGCGTGTTGGCAGAGTAGTCCTGTCAACGCGACTGCGACCGACGACTGAACAATTGTAGGATTTCAAATCTCGCTGTTATAGTATTGCAAAACCTTATTACTATGAATTCGCTATCGTGTCGCTATCGTAGAACCTCGCTGTCGTGAATCTTCGCTGTCGTAGTGTAGCCCTAGGGCTGTTTTTAGGGTTATATCTATCCATGGACATTCACGGCCTACGGGATGACACAACATTCATCGACTTCATTCAGGGAAAGAGGAATAAAATCTTCACCAGTCCTTGATAAACGTAAAATGGCCGGTCTCTAATCTTATCTTTTAGACTATTCACGTCTACTCTGTTTAGTGACAGCCTTCTCTTCATAGAATGTCAGCGCGAGCTGACGCCAACTGCCCGCGGCGTCTCCGGCTGCCTTTCTTGGTTCGATGCAGTGGGCCACACCTCGGTTCATCTTTCTATGGGCAACAGTCCTCTTGAGTAATCCCAAGCCACTCAGCTGACGCCTCAAGCTAACGCAGAAATGCGGCTCACCGCTAGAGTTCCAATAGTTCTAGGGTTCGAGGCGCATTCTGGATTTCGCTTCTTTTCTTCTCTCATGAACTCGCTCACACTTCAACGCTCAACTTTTTTCCGTCTTTTTACAATTGGGTGAAGAAAATTATGGACGCGGATCGGCTGAGACCCCATCGTTCGAGGACAAATTCTCGGAACAGTGGCTACGCATCGGACCGCCAGAGTTCTGATGATGGTTATGACTACAATGACGTCGACGATGCACCGGAATCAGTGTCAACCAAAGCCAAAGAAGTCCCACCGGCTAACCCTTCCCAAGCTCTCATTGAACCTAGTGCATCTAAGGGGCGAGAAGATGCGGATCATGCATTTACAGAGACATTGCCACATATCTGGCAGCGCCAGGCTGGCGGCCGGAGAGCAAAAATACCAGATGTAAATCTAGACTTAGAAAAAGGTCTTAGTAACGGCGCAGCAACAGGCGAGAATAAATCATCAATAGCAGCCCCAACCGTCACAAGCATCAAGCTGCGCTGGACCATGCCCGAACTCAAAGGTCGGCGCGTGCTACGGTTAGAGTCTGGTAAGCCAGACGTTGAGGTTCAAGAGCATTATCTGCAACGGCGCAGGGTTCGATGGCAGTAAGACGAGCTTAGTGTCAATTACAGGCAATTCTAACGAATCATAGCCATTCAAAGCAGGACATCATGCAATTGGCAACACTTGAGGTTCGTTCGCATGTAGTACCATTTTTGATATGATGCTAACGGGGAAGTTTGAAAGGATCTAGTCAACAAATGTCAGTTTCAGGGATTAACTAGTGGCGAACGAGCACTCACTCGACGTCTGCTCAAGAGAGTCCGTGACATTGGGGAAAGAGAGTTTGTTGGTGGAAGATTTCTTACACCCTTGGCTCTTCGCTACGACAATCAGGACGTTTCCAGATATTCTGTTGACAAAACATGCATATTCTTCAGCTTCCCATACTTCCTAGTTGCGGAGCCAGGATTAAGGAAGCACTTCGAAAAGGACGATCCACGGCATCCGGCTCGTACACTATTACAATCTCATTATCACCTTAATAGGACAATTGACAGGGACAAAGATCAATGTATTTCACTACTGAAAAGTGGCACTGTTGCAACTTCGATCCATGTAGCCGGCGAAAGTAGACAAGGTCGATTAAGGTCGACAATCGAAGATCTCATCTTCGTACCTCAATTGTGGGGGATCATTGATGGACTTGGTATGGGATCTTGGACGGACTCTCTGAACGATGCTTACTCTGATAGATACCCTTATTTCCAGCGGACCAATTGACCCGGTCGCGCTTCAAGATCCTATTATGACCATCAATGACAATGAGAGTATTCCACGGCCTGTTGGGTATAAATTGTCTCTTGTCCGAATTCTATTCACGTACCACAACCGACGGGAAGATTTAATATATCCAGTCATTCAATGCGACTCTTGGTTTGTGAGTAGCACTTGTATTAAGTAGGAAAACCCCGAATTTTGATCTGATGTGACTAGGGACTACTCAACAAACAACAGCAAATCCTAGAATTCCTAGGGAATGAAGACGACAAGCCACGCCCAAAAGACTACCGTTTTTGGCTCGATGAAAGACGACCAATTACCATTAGCAATTGGTCATCTCTACTTCGTGAGTCGCAATCTACAGAGATAGTAGACATCTGGATAAAGAAAGAGACACCCAAAATCCACGTTCAAAGTACTGAGGGACATCGTAAGACAATCAGACAGCCGACGTTCTCCACGACCGATGTGGACGTTCCAGATAATCCTAGTCGCGTCCCAGTGGTCGCCGCATTCTTCGCTTGGGACATACCAGATGAGTTTGGAGACGCGGATAAGGTGTCTCTACCGGATCGGGTCGAAAGTTTTCTCAAAGCCATCTACAATCGTCTTGCGGCAGAAGCAAAAATTCAAGTAGTGGAAAGAAGCGAGGATCAGGTTCAGAACTACCTGATGAAGGGACTTGAAGATCTACCTGCATTGGAATTGCTGCAAAACTTTCAACTATTAATCAAGCTTTATATTCCCGAAGGGCAACATTCATCTTCTCACCATATTAGGATGTACTGGGGAGCTGTCTACGAGATTGTCGAAGTAAGGCCCCTATAATTTTGAGTTTTTATGCATACTAACAACGTAAAGAGATTCGCTAGAGATGATTCTTTGGGTCCAACTTTGAGCAAGTATTCGACGATGATTTCCAGTATTGTTTTCCATGCGCAGCGTCTTCACCAAGGTGTTTACTGTTCACGTGCTACTTTTGATTCCGAGACTAATGAGTGGCACTACGAGGATGCCGTGACAAGCGGTGCCATCCTTCTTGCTGTGGTGGTTGATGCTTTAGGCGCCATCCTTCAGATGATTGTGGAGACTGTTCGCTGTTTACGTCCTGACTCTAATGAGGAACCCAGCGACATCATGGGACCAGCTTCAAAAGTCACTGAGTATGGTAAAGATGCTTGCGAACTCCTCAAAGAAGCCAGAGACCAATTGATCAAGGAAGCTGATGGGCGAGACAAGAATGGTAATATTGGACCTGTTGTTACACCAGAAGCTATAACGATCGCGTTGCTTGAGAGACTCGCTTGTGGGGTTCTTCGCGAGGGAACCATTGATATCATCTATCTCTACGAGGAATGCTTAGAGTACCTGGTATGGTCACCTATAATAACAGCGAAATCAATGCTAACAGGCCATTGTAGACGCTGAAAGTCAAGAACGAAGCTAGCAGGCGGCTACTGCAAAGACTGAATGGATTTCAAGAGGAAATAACCATCATCAAGGACGTATTGAAACAGCAGGACAGCGTCTTATCTTGCCTTCGGAACTCACTTGATCCAAAAACTTTCTCCACTCCGAGTGTCACTCGTAAGCTAAGATACAACTTTGAGAACAAGGCCATCGATAGGATTCTGGATAAACTTCGAGAGCAGATGAAGAACTGCGACGAGCTAATGGACAGAGCCAAGTCACTCGCCATCCAGAACGTACAGTTAGTCGAAACATTTCAAGACGACAACAGTAAGGCGATCTTTGTCTTCACCATTGTCACGGTGCTCTTCCTCCCAATGAGCTTCGTGGCCAGCTTCTTCGGCATGAATGTCATTGGACTTGGTGCTACAACAACCCCGCTCAAGAACTTCTGGTTTGTGGCTTTACCTTTGACCTTTGGGATCGTCATTCCATGTACTGTTATTGCTATCAAAGGCGAAGAGGTGAACTTCGGCATTGCACGGATGTATCGAGGGCTAAAGCGGCTTTGGTCCAAGGCAGACTAGCCGCCATGACAGGGTCTCATGTATGCGGCTTTGGCACTCTCAGGTTTCGGATGTAGGAGGTATCGAATGTGGGCGTTTTCAAGTCTCGACCATATACATATGGGCCTATTTACAGGTCTTCCGATATATATATTCGCGCTTCTACGAAGTTCCTTACAATGTCAGACAAGCATAATCCCAGCTACAGAGACTGTGAATTGTATACTGTACATCGGCTAGGGGATCATAAATGCGTTGAACCCTGTTCCTCATAACCAATTTTCAAGAAGCCAGGAGACCGTCACCAGTGCTTACGTGCGATTTTATACATATGCGTCTATATCATGCATCTCTTCCAGTCTGGAATGCATCAGCAATAAACCCATTCAGGTAGCTTGGTATGGAACTTACCTAGAGAAAACTTGAGCATGATAGTCTTCAAGCAATTCCGTCAAGTACGACGTCCAACCTGTCTCTTCGGGATATATATATTTCTCTGGTGACTCAAAATGTGGTGCAGATCGACGATCTTGAAGGCAAAATGCAGTAGCTCCAGCATACAGAGAGCCCATCGACCTTTCGACCAAGGGCAGGATCTTGGATTTTCTCAGTTCAGAATCTTTGATATCTGCGGGGTTTCTCTCGTCACTGAGAGCGATCTCAACCAGGACCACGCCAATTGAGAATAGCTGTGACTGCTCAGAGAGAGCATTGGGATCCTCGAAATACAGGTCCTCAAGATCGAGAGTCTGAATTTCTAAGACAAAAGAGGTTCGTTCTTGAGTCTTCATTCGTCGGAGTCGTTTGCTACTCAACGAAACAAACCATGGAGTCCCTAGCAAATAGAATCCACATTCAACTACTTTGAAAGCCAACCCGACTTTTGTCTCCTGAGACAACGGTTGCTCCAGCTTGTCTACGTTCCCGATCCGTTCTTTATACAACAGCTGTGCCAGGCTTTCGGTCTCACCATCTAAATTCGCAGCGACTGGTGGCCTGACAATTCGAAAATACGACGGTTCGTACGCTGTCTGCGGTTGGATGGAGATGATACCCGATTTCAACGACGGCCACGACTCAAACGCAGCTAGATCGGAGTTCCTGATGTCAAATTTGACGATTCCAGCGTGTGTCAAGTTCTGTTCGCCCGGCTCCGAAACGCTCTCGATGGTAATCTCGTTGATCTTTAGAAGGTCCCCGCGATCTTGGGCGACAAGATGATAGTATAGCTTTCTGGGCATCATTGACGATACAGAGCTCCGTCTGCGGAATACACTTTGAGTTTCGGAATTTTCACGGAAGAGATCTACTTCCAGGCTATAGTCTGCTTTCGACTGACTGCATGCTCTATACAGCGCTAATGATCCCGTCCTCGCGTCAAGAGATCTCGCAAGAAGCCTCTCCCGCAGGGGGGGGCGCATTTGGTGCGTCAAGAACCCGTGCAGAGAATCGAATGCACCTTCCGAGTATGTCCAGAGCTCGTCTATCGATCTGCTCAATTGAACGGTAAGGTCTAGTAATGGCGGGCTCTTAAAAGTAATTGTCTGATTCTTCCTCGTCAACGAACCTCGCAACGCGCGTTTCCACTTTGATGAAGTACTGTCACCGTCCCTTTTCGCAATTTCGAAGTCGATCCTATGAGCAGTGTCTTGCACAGTGCCGAGCAATTTCTGTATGTCTGTCCAGCCTTCAATTCCCCAAAGTTTTTCCGGACTTATTGCAGGATCTGGTTCGTTCTCGGTCCATGTCTCCCTCCATACCTGAAATTTCTGCCGACTCGTTTTCAAAACGTCTTCGGCGTTCCTCCCGCTTTCACGTGCTGCGAGAGTGTAATTGGAATGCTGCGAATTTGACACTTCTTTGGCCAGCTTGGTCAAAAGCGTTAATATGGAACTATCAAGAGCAAGTGAATCTGCCATGCTAGAACATATGGCCAGAATACGTGGCCGACTTGGCCTGAAGCCTCGATACTGGGTAGGTAGAGGGGAAGAATAGACGGCGAGGAAAGGTCTGCTTATTTCAGGCGCCAAGAAGTGGGCAGTGCTGTACCCCAGTCGCATCCCGCATAATCAGCCTCATACGCCTCAGATACTCTGATAAGGGCGATCTCAGGTTTATTTCCTTGTATCTGCATCTGCGACGAATTTCTTTGGAATCCGAACCTTCTCCAAGCTCACTTGTTGCTTCATTGTAAAAACGCTTGCCCGGCAACATGTAATCTACAGCATAATGTTGCAGGAGCATGGCGCTCTCTCCGAGGCCCCTGGTGCCTCCAAGGCGACCGATCGACCTGATTGACTCGGCCGAGAGATGCAAGCACCACCTCAACTCGTTGAGGGAGTATGCGAGCGGTAGCAGGGCGAAGCACAACAGCGGAAAGAAAAAGGTCGTCCTTGAGGAAGTCATAACACGCGTCAATAGCAACATTCAAGCTCTGAAAGCCTGGACTGCTGCGATCGACAAAGGAAGGCAGACAACGGACGAAGAAATCACGAGGTCGATCAATGCGGTCTTCGATGGAATCGTATCGCGAGTACATGATGCTAGAAAAGCACTGAGCCACAGGCTTGAGCTTTCTATGTTCGGATCTGATAAATCCAAGTGCGTCATGCTGCAATGCTGTGTACCCAAACGGAAGCTGACCTCAGACTAGGGCCGCAGAAGATGCACGTCTATGGAAAGAATTGGATGAGATAAAAGAAACCATTGGATACTTGCACAATCAGGTCAAAACAGTCTTGCGGGACACTCCAGATCAAACAGAACGCCGAGCAAAAATCTCCGAGATAGTTCAGAAAAGGCCCAAGTCATACCATGTTTTCGTCCAGGCTATCGGCCAGATGTCAGACGCAGAGAGACGGTCAATACGATTTGGAACATATTCTCTACTATGGGAAGAATTCCCTCCAAGACTAGATCTGAATGGGAACGTTGGCAACGCAGATGACCCCGGGGATGGCAAGGTATACGATCGAGGGAGCATACAACAGGCGAGCCAGGTCCTAAAGGCATTCCATGATGCATGGTCCGAAGCCGCCATAAGAGCCAATGACGCGAACCCGACGTCGCCAGACACGCTACGCAAGGTGGGAAAGATTCCAAACATGGCAAAAATTTGTCTCATTCTGCGAGGAATGAAGCAGGAAAGGCTACTCGACTATTTCTGCGAAGAGTCAAAAGATGACAAGAATCTACCGCTCAAGATAGAGACCATGAGGATCATCTTCGACCCGGAAGACGCCGACTACGCCAAGACCTTTTCAACAGAGCAATACAGGGCTGTGTGTCGGACATGGAATGATGGAGAACATATCAAGATTGCCGAGGAAGAGCCGTTACCCTTGACATTGATCAATGAATACGGGAAAGGATCCTATGGCAGTGTGACAAGGAGGCGACATGCTTTTACAGATACATTCTACGCCTGCAAGGAACAAATCTCCGATATACCAAGAGCCCATTTACTGCGAGAAATCGCAAGACTCAAAAAACTCGGGCATCGGCACATTATGCAATTCGTCAAGTCCTACCAGCGCGGGAATAGTTACGGGATCCTCCTGAAACCTGCCGCAACCACTGATTTGCAGAAGCTTCTTACAAGATACCGCAGAAACGGCTTGGACTACGATAGGGATAGTGGCGACCGTCGGAGAGATCGCATTGTACTCAAGCCTGTTCTATTAACGCTTTTTGGATGTTTGAGTCAGGGACTTGCTCACATCCACGGGTGCAACATACGCCACAAGGATATCAAGCCTGCAAACATATTATACGAAAAAGCTTCTGGGCATCACCAAGCAAGATTTCTGTGGGCGGACTTTGGCCTTGCTCACGACTTCGGCAACTCGGGGAACAGCAAAATGACAAGCAAATTCCGCCTTCGGTATTCGCCACGCTACGCGGCTCCGGAGATCATGGAGGAGTTTGAGGCCCGCAAAGCAAGAGGTGAGATCGAATTCGATGATTCGGATGAAGACGACGACGATGATGCGCCAGAGCAATCCACTGGTGGTCCTGGTAGCGCTATAGGCCATGGACGGAGTTCTGACATCTACTCCTTCGGCATTGTTTTTTTAGAAATTCTCAGCTACCTAATCGCGGAAGGACCGGAACCCTCTATTCCTGGCGATTTTGAGAAGTATATGCCAGGCTGGAAGAACATCGAAGGCTTGCAAGCCTGGGCGAAGAAGCACATCCAGAGATTACCACCACAAAACCCGCTAGTATTCCTTTTCCGTATTAGCTCAAAGATGATCGCACACAAGCCAGGAGATCGCCCCATCATCTCCGATATCGTCAGAGACCTGAAAAACAACAAGAAGAAGTATTTCTGTACTGCTTGCCTCAATCAACCCGAGGAGCCTACATTGCAAGCGGTCATTGCCGAGGAACAGATGGTCGAATGGCTTGAGAATGCAAAATTGCTATCCGAAAACAAAGACGATGTGAATGCCCCAGGCAATTACGGAAGTACATATGGGCGTGAGGAAGTGCTGTCTATCATGGAAGAATTTCCACATAGTATCCAATCTCCTAGACGGTCCGTCAAAGGGAAAGAACCACTCGTGAAATTGCCTAACCCCTTTATTCGATATGATAATGACACGGAATCTGTCGAGTTACTATATCAGCCATCAATTTCTTCATTGGGTCCGACCCGGACACCGCTGAGCTCGAACTCGTCGCGTGGAGCTATCGCAGCGCCCTGGGCAGCGGTGACAGACCTTAAAGCTACGTTTGCTACTGATGAGCAGTTTAGCTCCTTATGTAGCACGGCGATAGAGAGTCGAGTGATTGGTGTACATCGATTTGAGAGAAACTTATGTCGTCTTATTAAACAATTTGCGACCGGGTTGAAAGAAGAAGCAGCACTTGACGACATGGCAGGGCGAGCTACCGCCAGATTGATCAGTTCTCTAGCAAAACGGCTGGCAACAGAGATAGCACGGACTTTCACGTCGAAGGATACTGTCCAGAAAGAAATAGAAGAAGCAAAGCTATCCGAGCGGGATCGTCATCGCGAAATTGAGTTGTCTTTAGCTCCATATCAACCAGATGATAGGGAACTTGGGGACGACATCTCGTCGGATGATGACGCGGATAGGGCGGAAGGTATCGAAGATGAAAACCAGAAAGACAATGACACGGATAGTGCGGAAGGTATCGAAGATGAAAACCAGAAAGACATTATAAATGTCCTACAACTGCAAAAATTCATCCTGTCAAGTAATGCTTTCAAGAACATGCGGTGGGGTCTCCATCGATTCTTACAGCCCGACGTTCTCAAGACTATTTCTGACAAGATGAGTCTGGAACTCAACTCTAAAGGTCAACATACAGTCACCTTTCATGTACATTGGAACCTCCTAAAATTTTGCGAAGAAGAGCTGGAAGGCCATTACGACCTTGCATCAGTGCTCACGGTTACTGGTACCGGAAAGATCGCCTTTGCGACCACGTGCCAGGAATACGTGGCTCAGTATTGGCCAAATACTGGCCAAGACGTATTATCGTTCCTAGAGTCTGCTATTCTTCAAAGGAAACACGGTGAGCCACAGCCCGTAAGATGCAGAGTGCGCGCATTCTAACACACGCGATAGAGGTGCACATTTCTCCCGATCTCTATATATCGATAAATATAAATGCTTGGTTTTCACCAACAAAAGATGAATACGCGATGGTCTATGCTTCCGGCTCCCAACGTGATTTGATTCATCTTGCTCAACAACTCGCGTGGATGAGTGCGGTCTTCAGAGTCCCCAGAGATGGTGAGCTGACTTATTCGGACGTCATCTTCGAGCAGAGAGGACCGCTCGAATTTGGGCTGATGCTGATGGACTTGCAAAAAGTGAAGAACACCGGCAAAGCTTGCTGGCACTCGCTATTTGCAAGTAGTGTGATAGCGCGCGGTTTTTCTACTCCGGATCGGGAAAACGAAATCGGGATCGAGGTCCCATTCGAAGTGATGATCTCGCTCGCATGTATTTTATACCCTATGGATTATCAAGGGGGGACTATTCTTCGCGGGATGAGGTTAACGCTAGTACCGACTGCTTACTGTTCAGATTCTGTGCAATGGCATTGTGTCTCTAGTGAGAAAGACTCTTACTTGCCGCGAGCGAACGAACTGATGGAGAAAGTACCACAGTGGTTCAAAACACCAGATTTTGAGCTACTCAGGACTTCAAGAACATTCTTGGGCTACTGTAGGGTTGCCGAAATCCATCTTGGAACTAGCGGTACAGACTACAGGAGGATTCAAAGATCCAATGCTGCACTCGAATCAACCAAGGCAGCAATCTCAAGGGAGTTTTCATCAAGTCTAGGTGTGTCTGCAAAGGGCATCATGACAGCCACGTGGAGCCCCAAGGTTACGTTTCCGAGACGGCTGCGAGCCACAACAAAACAGATCAATCTTTTTTTCCATGACCGACTCCTTAGAGCCCGAGATCAGCCTTCAATCGTTTACGATGTTGAGAAGAAAATTGGTTGGCTTGTGCCAGAGCTTAGTGTCGTTCTTCACATTGCCCACACCTGGGCCTCCCAGCAGCCTGACATTTCTGCAGACGTGTTGAAGAAGATACCTTATGCTTCTGCTTCAGAAAATGGAGGTGCAGCTGCTTGGGACGCAATAATGGAGGGTAAAGGGGTCGAACTTCGGAAGGATTCGTTGGACGGGAAACCACAGCTATTTGGCGACGTCATCAACAATGTACTTACTGCCTTGGAAAACCGGAAAGATGTGGCTGTGGAAAGAGACAATTCTGTCTTCAATTTCCGATTTGCTACCAACTCAGGTTTGCGCGGTTGGGAACTCATAGATTTGGCCAACTGGACCTACTTGTCCGATCGAAAAGAAGTGGATATGGACCGGAAGACAGCTGGCGAGTGGAGTTCGATAGCAGCGGAGAATCCGGACCTTATGGTCTTGTTCTGCAAAGGCCTTGAACCATTGATCAGGCCAGCAAAGCACCAAAAAGTATGTCGTCTATGGACACCAGTACCTGAAGGTCGTTACTATCTGATAGCCAGTGTACATTGTTTAAAAAGGCTTTCAGAGAACTGTGGTGGAACCGAGACCTGTCCGAAGTTGACACGTCGCCTCCACTGGCACCGACCTCAAGGAGCAACTCTATTTGAGAGCTGCAATCACGGTGTCGGAAAAAGATGTAATCCGGTCCAGGAACTCGTTGTCGAGAGGAAGGCCCGGAGCCCAGGGTCTCTTGAACCGCGAGGAGCAGTGATGTTCGGCAAGATGCGTGAAAGCTAGGTAGATAGATGCTTAGGCGGGTCTAACGCCAGGGTAGCAGCCTTTCTGGGGTAGCAAGCACCCAGAAGAAGCCCCTCAGCGCTGGAAGAACTCCCATGCCTAGGCGGCATAGACCTGGAGTGAACATGAGGCTATACAGGTGTGGGCGGGCGGGCAAAAACGGGAAACCGTACAAATCTGGGGTATCGCTCCGGCACTCACGGATCTCGCGGGTTGCATATCGCATATGCCAAGAAGCGCTTTCGGGTAATGACCTTATAGCAGAAAGTTCTCAGGGCACGTGTCAGGGGCGGCTTCGAGGACTTTCGGGGCTTTGACCCTACGTTCAAGCGCATTATCCAGGTTCATGACATTCGGTGCCGACCACCGTACCTCTCTTTCACATATCCTAATCTAATTGATAGAAGTTTCTTATCTTTACCCACTGTTGATGACGCAGATACCCAGCTATATAGTAGCACTACATAGTCTTAAATAATATAGAGTATCATATGCATACATAAGTCGCTAGGGTAGGATTTCGACTCCAATAATAGATTACCGAATCATACCTCAGCAGCAAAATTACCGATTGATACCCGTCAGGGTAGGTATTTCTTGGGAGGGGTATGAATCAGTAACTTGCCCGAGAGCGTTAGGGTCCTCGAAAAACAAGTTCTCAAGATCGAGAGTCTGAAAATCCAAGACAAAAGAGGCTCGTTTTTGAGTCTTCATTCGTCGGAGCCGCTCGCTACTTTAGGAAACAGACCATGGAGTCCTTATTACAACCCTGAAAACCGACATTTGCCAGCAGAATTTCAGGCCTAATAGTTTGAAGAAAAGATGAAGAGATGATCAAATCAACAAGTAAATATTTGAATCTGGCAGCACGTCCACATTCTCGCAACGCAATGACTTTCTGATAACAAGCTTGATAAATATTTCGATGATAAATTTCAAGACCAGCTTGAAAAGAACGGTTACGAGACTGAAATAATGTCTATAAATTTCTATTGTTTTAAGTTATGGGAGGCTGCAACAAGGGACTTTTGATGTTCAATTAGAGAGAGCGTTGATGTTCGGTCGCAAGCCCTGAATTTTTACCCTCCCGTGGATGTGTCAAGACCCTTTCATTCTCTCCCAGTAGAGTAAATTTAGAGTTCCAAAAACGTTACAACTCCGCAACAAAATCCCTCTGGCCCTCCAACTCGCAAACCGACCTCTGAGAATACATCTCCAATATTTGCTCCAACGCCTCAATCTCCAGGACCTGTGGCTCCGGCGCTTCAGCGTTCAGCTCTGGAGCCTGTGGGTTATTTGCTTCCACTTCCGTCATGGCCGACGAGTCCAGCATGGGATGCGGGCCGTCATTCCCGCTCGGAGTTCTTGACAGCGGTAATGCCGGTAATGCTGATTTGCCTGCGGGTAGCATATCCCTGAGTAGTTCGGAGCCTCGTTTGTGAGTACTCTTTCGCTTGCGTAGTCGTTCGAGAATCTCAGAGACGAACGTTATCACGGGGCGGAGACAGGGTAGACATGCTTGGGGCGACAGCGAGTGTCTTAATGTTAGCCAGCCAATTTTGCTGCAGATACGAGTGAAAAAGCTGTCGTGTACTGACCACAGATAATTGAAACGTTAGCCTCGATATTTATCCAAAAAGATTTATATCCAACACCAAGGCTAACGAATGTCCACATGACTTGGGACATTAGGCGAATGATTGATACAATTGTCACGCTAGGTCCGCAACATTCGTCAGTAAGAGCACCCAGAGCTAGCTCTGTGCAGGCATTGTAATCTTGAAGGAGACACAAACAGTAAGAACTTACAAACCACCGACGGCAAACATGGCTGTCAACATGATTTTCTGTGACCTCTGCACTTGAAGGTTCCAAATAAGCGGGACTGGAAAGCCCAAAAGCACCATATCGGTGGCTATATGTGATATAGTGAGAATGTAAAGCACGGAATCGCCATATGGACAACCTTGGTACATATTTCCGTGGCAAGGACCACTTGGCACGAAGTTCAGGACAATCTAAATCACTGTTACAAACCTGCAAATCCTGTCGTAATGAAATTGCCTCCCAGTATCAAGGGACCAGAACGCACAGTGGCAATTCCCCAGCACGTCACAAAGACCGCAAGAGCTCGGATGAAAAATTTTGTTAATCGGCGGTTGGTGCTGAACAGACGCCAGTAAGAAGCCAGAATGGAATACTTGATAATCCAAACAACAACTATCCAGCAAGTTTTAGTAATGGTACCCATCTTGAAATAGTGTTGCCAGATGTTTTCGAGGTCCTCGTTGTCGACACGCATCAAGTGGTCTAACTTCGCTATACATGTACGTATGAGTTGCTGGTACGAGCTGGTCATTGGGTCTTCATGATATTTTGGAAAGACTCACTTATAACCAAATCGCAAGAGAACATCATTGTGGCGAGGAACTAGTACACATATGAGCTCCTAACTGTCCTCCTTGGCTAACAGAGAAACTAAGATAATGGATCGCGTAAGGAACTCTCACAATAGCAGGTATCACTAGCCAGTCATCATACCAGAGCCCAGCCTTTGATCGCCGTCTAGCAAAAAATCGAAGGCCCACAGCAACGACAGCCAACGTCCATGTTGTTGAGATCACACCCAGTCTGCCACTTTCCCCAGTTTCCCAAGTCATTGGCATTTAAGGTAGCAAATCGCAAATATCGTCGACTTCTTCTGACTCTAAATTGAGAAAGCCTGGTAATATGCAGCAATCTAACTGTTCCCAAGTGGAAAAAGTGGTTTTTTCGAGAAATTTAGGGAAAAGAATTTGCGAGGTGTCACATTCCAAGGCTGTGAATTTTGAAACGTGCGTAGTTCCTGCGTAAGCCGGCATGATCACCATCTGACATGCCATCCCAGCATTATACTCCAATCCCTTTCCTTTTGAGAGATCTTTCGTCGACGGTCGGTTATCTTTTGATGGTCAATTGACGTAGTAAAGATATAATGTAAAAGGAGTGGGAACACCAAGGCTCTTCTGTATCCTAAAGTACATTCCATCGTCTACGCGTATACCTTTATTTATACCTTGTTGATCCTTCGCATGAGGCACAGTGTTTGAACCACATTGAGTGTCAAGGCTAATCTCCGGCCACGGATATTGCCACCTTTCTAGAGCTTTTACGCCATTTTGATACGCTAGAGTAATTTTTGGCCACAGGCAGACCATCCTAGTCGGGTAGTGTGGTGTCTGATTGCAGCTACCACTAAAATGTGTGCAAGGTAGTGGATCTGTACGACTCTTCGAGTGAGTGAACGAGAAGAAAAGGTTCTTTCAACTTTCGTTTGGCAAAGGAAAATCACAAGCAGCGAGAAAATTTTAATTCCGTTCATTCGAATCTTTGCAACAGGCATCGAGGTCATCTCAGGTGCTTGCCCCTTTTCGTTCAACGATGTTGGACAAATAGCCGTTCCCAGCCTATCATTTGGACTGTGTGGGAGTGTTGGAATTTCAGTCAATAGGAGGCACTGCAAAGGCGTGGCTGACTAATACGGCCTTGGCGTGTATCTTCATACCACCAGCGAATCTTTCAATCAACCATTCAAATACATACCACCATAATGCTCTATTCAATCAACGGTCCTTTAATCAGAGTCTCAAGGCTTCAATTTGCTCGGATGCTATAGTTACCAACATGCAGAGTTCAGTGGGGAAGATGATCGAAATCGTCTGCATGAAGGTCGAACGCCAGAGTAATCATAATCGACACAGATGATAGAAATCTACCTCCTAATCCCCACCCCCCTGTGAGGAGCCGAAGCTGTCAAGGCTTCTCGATAAGATCAAGAGGACCCTCTGATCAGTCCGGCCAAGATTCTACCAACGAAGCTAAGATTATTAGGCTACTGATACCGGTACACCCCCTTTCCCTACATGTACACCCCCCCGCACACCAGAATTCTGTATCCGACTTTTAACCGTTAGCCCTCAGCAGGACTAGTCTGTTTAAGATTCAGCGCACCGTAAGAGCGAAGGAGCGAGTATATATAGAAGGGGCCCCCCGAAGGGAGGGAGGATCCTGATTACTCGTAACCGCTCTGTAGGCAGTAAGACTATCAGTATTC